>BGPR01014606.1:0-32430 GCA_013235015.1 Araneus ventricosus
TTTTTATATAAAACAAAAAGTACGCTAACAATTTATATAAATGAATAACCTAATCTTGACACAGTGTTGGTGGGAAACGCTAATTCGCATTTTTATTATACGTCTTAAAAGTTTATATGAAGCAAGAACATATGATTGTTTCAGTCATCAATGAGTTAATAAATAATAGTACAATAGCAATATGTATATTCGTATTTATTAATTTCAAGTTACTGTTCTTCAGTTTTAAATCCAATCAAACAAGGTTGAAAATCTAAAATTGTTTTTTGAAGTAAATGAAATTTCAAGGGATAAAATCAATCGAAATAAAAGAAAAGACACACGATAAATCTGCTGTTGCCAGTATATGGAACGAAAGCAACGCAGATGTGCAATTAACTAAATCTGCGGACGCTATTTAAAGTTCACGCGAATTAATTTATGACTTAATTGTGCAAGATAGGTGATCCTTTAAGAAAGGACTCAAGGAACAAAGTTTCATTTTCCCTGAAAAGAAAGGAGTGAATGCCCTAAATTACCCAGTTTCTAAATAGCTACTTCTCTACATTCGTATTTATTTTTAACTCTGACTTCAAATATAAATTATATGCTTCTGAATTCATGCAAGTAGTTTAGTTCAGAGCTGCATTGAAAACTTTGATGAAAGGAAGAAATCGTTATTTAAATTGGCTGACTTTCTGTAATTTGGAAACTGAAGCTTTCGACGTATGCTATTCGTTTTATCAACACAAAAATAGTTCTTCAACCTGATACAAGAACCTGAATTTCGAAACTACGGATACATCTCTGTATTACTAATAGAGGAAAAGTTCCACTCTATTAAACATTTTGGAAAAGCGACCTTTCTTTATGGCGCAATAAATTTGAATCGAAGTTTAAAATATTTTATCTCAAAATTCGCTTTAGGATTTTCCCTAAATGATGCTACTCTGATGATATTCTTATGACGAAAACAGTCATGTTTGTAAATAAAAAATATGTACTTTCGAGAAATGACCTGCGAACCTCGGTTCTTCGTAGCGGTTTAACTATGACTCATAAACCTATAATAATAAAATAGAAGTGTTGATAATAGAAGAACTATAAGAAAACTATCAAGGTAATAGAATTTCTATTGAAAATAAAGCCCTAACTCAATTTATACAATATTTTTTGTTAAAAATTTAATAGTATAAATTCATTTTACAAAACCATAAGAAGCAGGTATTCAAAATAAATTAAGGGGTTTATTCGATCTACTAATAATATAAATATTTACACTAAGATATTTCTGGTTATCGAATTCTACAAAATGTATCTTCAAATATCACAGTTTCAGTGAAAAACGTATCGAATGTACTACAATCTATAGCCCTCCGAGCGGCGCAAACCTCTTTTTTCGTTTTTCATGTTCAGTTCAAAAGCGGTTAGCTCGTATTTATATTTATATTTTCCTAAACAATCATGGATAAAATATTCTTAAGATTTCAGAGATATAATTAAATACAAAAAAGATCGTTTAATTTACTTTAAAAGCTAAGTTTTATAACCTGATAGATAAAAGTTCAGAATAATTGGGCGCTCAGAGGAATAATCTGCGTTGCAGATTCTATACATTACAAGAACAACAATTTCCTTTTATTCTTTAAGATGTATCTCTATCATTACTCTTCCCTATTTCCTGCTGAAAGTCTTTGAAACTCTTTCCTCTTTATTAAAAATAACGGCGGCGGGCATATGAAAAAATATGTGTACTGAGCAACGCTGTGTTATCTATTAATAAAATAAAAGTAATTAGTTGAATAAAACTTCCGAGATGATAGATTACTTAGGAAAATAAAGTACCTTTATAATATCAATCTTTGTAATATTCTTTGTTCAATGAAATCAGTAGTATCCGTTCATTTCACAGAAACTTATGAAGCAGGTAATCAAAATGAATTATCGAAAGAGTTTTAATCGATTAATTTCCTAAATAATATAAGAATTTGAACTACGGTATCGAATTCTTGAATCAGTTCCATATCTCATAACTGATACAAATTTGTCTTCAGGAATCACAGTTTCAATTAAAAAGCTATCCTATGCCCTTCCGTCAATAGCACTTCGTTGCAGATTCTAAAAGTCATGAAACAGCAAATTTCTGTTCCTTTCAACCGTTTCTGATGAAGTTCTTTAAAAATGTTTCCTCTTTATCAAACTTTAATTCGGAGAGTTTCAAGTCACTATTAATAAAAGCACATTAAAGTGGCAATCTAAAGATGTTCCTATCGGATATATCAAAGAAACCTTTACCATCCCGTTTATATTATCTTTCCCTTGAATTCTCAAAACACCCTACTGTTCGCATCAGCCTAAACATGTGGAATAACCATTCAGGTTTCGTGAATACAGATCAAAATCACAGTTGGTGAAACGAAACATCCGAGTCAATATTCGACTTGACATCCTCTCTTAAAATATGTATCCCGTTACTTCAGAAGGTCGTTCGCTTGCAGCCGGAAGTTATTACCTTTAAAATTCCAGGAAAGTTGCAAGGAAAGAGACTTCCGAAAGAATGCCCGCCGGATTTCCTACGAAGTGGAAATTGTGAAAGGGTCTTACATAACTCTTCCTTTAGATGTCGACGAAAATGAATGTCCAGAGAACTTCAGTAGTTGAAAAGTATTGATGAGCTATTCGAATGCATCATTCATTTAGATATGAAAGTGTTAAATAAAAGTGTTGCGTTTGAATTTTGAATGTACTCTAAAAAAATTCCCCGTCGGCAAGTCGGAAGGCAAAAGTAGATTCCTTTAGTCCTGATATATAAGGGAAAGAACATTCGGCCCTATATTTTCGTAAGTATTAGAGCTGCAAGAATGAGAGAGACGGAAAGGGACTACAAATGACGAGAGCTTTCCAACAAGAGGTAACACGCATAGGTTGAAAGGTACTTTCAGTTTTGGTGAGAGGGAATCACTTTTCAGCTCATAACTTCTAAGCAATTGCAGCTATAAAAAATTTCAAATGCAAATATTTTTCATTATTATAAGGAGATAATTCGCCTAATTTTAATTTTCTTTCTATCTTCAATTCTGAGGAATTATGGGCAAATGAAAATCTCAACCCTCCACCATTTTCACTCCCTTTAAGCTTTTATCGCCCATCTACAAACTCGACCGAGATTTTCACCATCCTTACAACATATTATACGCAATATTATATATCGCACAAACACTGAAAAGAAGAGAATTGCAGTCCGGATAATGGAAATAGAAACCCCGATATGAAATTGTATGGTAAGCAAAAATGTGGAGTTTTCGGTACAAACCTGTTTCTTGACAATTTTTCTGAGCGCAATTTCATATGCCGTCGCCAAATACCGTTTTGGATGTGAAGTGCGATTTTCATTGCTGTCTTGCGCATGCATCACCTGAAAACAAGAGATTGAGCACGCAATGCCTGTGGCATTTTAAGTGTGTACCGGGCAAGTTTTTTTTTTAACTTATACGAACATCAGCGGCTTCGCTTTCAGCATAGCAAGAAACTAGTAGCTTCGCTTTTTCATTGAATGTTAGGAATCTAGGTTTTTAAGAATATTCCTAAACTAGAATTTCCGCACGCAATGCCTGCAGCATTTCAAGCCTGCACCGGACAAATTTTTTAACTTAAAAAATATCAGCGGCTTCGCTTTCAGCATAGCGGAATACTCGCAGCTTCGCTTATTGATTGAGAAACGAAACACACAGAATAACATACACGGTACTGAACCGATATTTAATCCGAAGAATTCCAAACGAAGTTTCATTCAAATTCGAATTTATCGACCAATCACATCGAAGAGTTGAACAAAACAGTCCAATCGAAACGTGGCGCAATAACAAAACACTGATAAAAAGATCAATTTGCGCGCATGCGGGCTCGTCACTCGTTAAAAACACCTAGACTAATCCAAAACAAATGTTCTCTCATCGCCGCTCTTGGCGGCAAAGAGTTGGCGATCCTAAGGGGAACGAAGTGTGTACCGTAAACTCCACATAGACAGATAAGCAGTAGCAATCAATGATAGGGAAGGGAAAATCAGCACCAAGGACGGCTTGATCAGTGCCAGGTGGTTCAAACTACGGAGAGAAAAAGATCAATCAGACTGCACGTGAATGGACGAATGAAAAACAAAGGCGGTTTTGAGGAAAACGTTTTAAGTAATTTTAAAGTCTTATAATTACTTGAAAATATTTTTATCCCAAGAAAAACCGGGCATATATCAGCTAGGAAATGCATAATATAAAAAATGCTCTCGGAACACAGCACTATAAAGAACTGAATTCAAAGCAAACAATTTATTTTACGAAGGAAATGTATTTTGTAATAGTTTTATATTAATCGAAAATGGTGATACTTTTATAGCCAAGACATTATGTAAACAGTGAAAAATAATTTATGCTCAAAGTAAATTTATAGAAGCTTTTAAAATGAAACAGAATGTATTGCTACTTCAGGATTTTTTCTTATATTGGCCTGTTACATTTGAAAGAAAACATCGGTAAAGCAGAGTAAATATTTAATAACTACTATATATAATAATCCTTGTTGGGTTTGAAGAGCTCCAAGCAAAATCATTTACAAAGACATGTTATTGTTTAAAAATGGATTTCGATATCAAAATTTCTTGAAGCTTAATTTATTTATAAAGTTGCAGTTCCTTTCATGGAAAAATATTGCTAAGAAATATTAGTAATTTCAAATGAAATTGCATTTTCCAGTATTTTTCAAGTTTCAAACTTTATTATACTGTATTATACTGAATTACTGTATATTTTGCGTTATTCAGATCTAGGAATATTGCACATAATTATCAAGACAAAATATTTCAAATTAAAAAATTAAATCTCATTTCAGCTTATAAATTTTAGCAATTAAATTTATATTCAATTTTTAAAATTTGCACAAGACCCATATACACGGAGAAAGAACCGGGTCTCGAATCTGTGATCCTCCATGTCCTGGAGCCGATATTCTGCCACCAAAACACTACATCCCATATCTAGGGGAATATATAAACAGCAGTTATTATTATATTCATTTTAAACTTATGTACTATGTGATAAATAAAGTTTTTAATGTCACAGTTTATTCAAAAATATACCATAGAAATGGATAAAGTGCTTAATATTTTAAACGGCTGAAATTCCTTTCAAACCTCTTTCATGATCTCCATCATTTCCTTCTACTAAATACCTAGTAATTGTGCAAGCAAATCGAATTTAATATGTTTACTCCTTTAGGTAATATTCACATATCGGTTTTCGAAACCGTTAATATGGGACCAAAATATTTCAAACTCAAATCACCAAGTTTTGTCTTGTACTTAACTGAAGGGTCCGAATGAGTGATCTGCAATGACCTCAATATGTGTAATTCAATAATGAAACACATGGGGATAGTATATTTCACAAGTTACTTATATAGTGAATATAACAGGATAGCCTGCTCAATCTTCTAGCTTGACAAGCGCAAAGGAAGCTAGAATATCATTCTTTGAAACTAATCTTGCCTATCGACACAAATTTTTGGATATTCATAACTCAGAATTTTATAAGCCCAAGAAAATTTAGCGAGGATTCCATTTCTTCTGAACTTTTAAGATATCTTATATAACATTTGAATCTAAGTTGAAGGTGCGATAATGATTTTTCCTCAATAATTGCTGAAAAAAACCAAACACTGACATTGTCCGGTTTCTTGGATGCCATGGTTTAATTATTATACGTCTATACCACTTTATGTAAAGCAAAAATGAAGAGCTTTTCACCATGTGCCTTCAGAATAGCATCTAAAATAGGTTTACGAGCATGGATTTGTATTCGAAAGAAATTCGTGAATTTTCAGAAGTACATAGTAAGGTTATTCACATATCATTGTCTTTACATCAAATAAAATTGTCCTCAGCTTTCGTAAGTGCATAATATTATTCAAAAAATATGTTAAAAGATTCGAAATTAGTTACTTTAATTTAATGGATATTAAATATTCTTATTTCCTCGAGAAAAAAAACTTTCCTTAATTTTTATAACTTTATAATATATACTTATAAATTAATTCTGTCTTAAAAAATACTTCATAAAATAATTATACTTCATGAATTAATTCTTTCTTAAAAAAAACAGAACTTACCTACCAATGTATGCAATCATCTTCCTCAACATCCATCCCCAATTCCTTATTTTACCTTTCATTTTGCCTTCTGAATTTAAACCAAACTTTTAAATATTAGTTATTTTTCCAAGAAGGAAGCGTATTAACATTTGACACTGTTTAATTTATTGAAAATTTCTGCAAAAGAACAGTTTTACTGGCCAGGCATAAATCCGAGTTTCAGATAAGGTAATCAATCATATGAAATGCTGCCGAAGTGATCTATTAAGAATAAAATTTTCTTCTAATTTCTGCTCAACAACACACTAGAGCAATATAACTGCTTATCGACGAAACTGTGGGAAGGCCAATCACAGAAAAGAAGCACCTAACGACAGAATAAGTTCTTCTCTCACCATATTTCACTCTCCTTTTGTTGGGCTACGGTGCCTGTCTCCTGCTGGTAAAATCTCCGAGATCCGATTGCACTGATGATCTGCCATACACAAGAACATTTGAATAAATGTATCGAAATGTTGCTTAACTTGCAGGAAGATTAGTTGTGCTGCAGGAGTGAAATCACTATGCCTTAGTTGTAAACAAGAATAGAGTTATATTGTACAGCACCTGTTCCGTCCACAAAGAAGAGTTTAAAACGGGACTACTCTTTGCTATAATCTCTAATGAGGTAATTCTCAAAACAATCGACTTACGGCCGGCATAAAAACCAATCCCACTATAGGCGCCTATGGGAATGTCTTTTACCACGCCAAGTTGATCATTGTGCCCGCTAGGGTTTCCGTGTTTACTTTGATTGGCGCGAAACTGAGTTTTTTCTTCATCGTGTTTTGAAAGCCTTCCATCTTTATTTACAATTAACAACTAATAACAAATTATTTTCAACTTTAAGACACTCAAGAAGGAATTCATTCTACTTAAGTCACACACATACACACACAAAAAAAACTACAAAGTAGAAATGTTTACATCCTTATAACAGATTGCATCTCTCAATCGTCGTCGAAATAGAAAAACTTCACAAAGCATTTCTCGCCAAAAAAAAAGCGAAATATCACCAAATATTGGCATCGAAAACACTCCCCATAGGCGTCTATAGTGGGATTGGTTTTTATGCTTACGGCCGTATTCACCATCCATGGTTAAACCATGATCAACGGTTAAAAGGGAATTTACACGAACAAGCGAATGCTGACCGAAGTGATCAACTGGATGTATACCCTAACTGGCGAGTTGGCTAGAAACTCGTTTTGCTAGAAGGCTGAGGGTAATTTTAAAAATCGCCAACAACAGTGGAATTGAGATACCATGCCAAAATAGCAACCCGTTAGGGTATAAATTTGGCGACGCATTTCGGTCAGCTTTTGCATTATGATAGCTGAATCATCATTTCACCGCTGATTATGGTTTGACCATAGATAGTGAAGAAGACCGTAAGTGATATGAAATAAAACTGCCCCTCACAGAAGAAGATATCGTATTATTTTCAGAAACAATTATGCTACCCTCGAAATGCATTCGTTGATTGGGAGGTGCATTGGCTCTTTTTTATATATGAACCTATTGATGTTTATAGGGTTAATCCGAAACATATATATCATTTTCCATGGCCGATCATCTTACACTTGGCCATACTTCGGCAATACCATTGATTCTTTTATTTTAGAGTAAATTCAGTAATGCCATATTTTAATGTACAAGAAAAATTGGATGCGGTATACAATGGAAAACGAACTCCGAAATGCACATTTTACGATATAGTTGTATTTACAAAATATTTCTGAAAAATATCAATGCTGCAGTTTTCCAAAATTAATTATTACATTATATGTAGCCTGTAGTATATGCGGAACATACAGACAAGACGTTTCGACAACATACCAGTCACTCAAGTGTGTTTTCAATAATGATTCCGAGATTCATCGAATGACATCGGTTTCTGATAGCAAATTTTTGTCCATTTATGCATTTCTGCTTCAGCATATATCACAAAACAAAACAAAAATAATTATTAAATAATTACTTACGTAATGTAATTTATGTAAGACAAATACGATAAATTACTTAATGATTAGAAAATTCACATTTATCTTAGCATTAAAATCAACTTAAAATTAATTATTTCCTTATAAGCAGTTTATTGTACAACAGATTAAAGAGGGTTTAATTTTTCGTAACAAACCAGACACTCAGGTATAGTTTAAAAGAGTGATTCAGAAATTCATAAAATGAGAGTTGGGTTCCCTATTGCAAAATTGCATCCAATTATGCATTTTCGCTTTAATATATTTCCAGAAATGAAGCACTAAATTTCTAGTCATCAGATTTTTACTCAGAAATATGGGAAATTAAATTACTTTTGAAAGTTTCATATTTATTTTAACTAAAAAATACAGAAAGCATTTAAATCAGCCAACTGCATACCAAATAAAATCTGTGAATATTTCCGTTCTGTTTCTTTCCCATGAAGAAATATTGTTGAAAGGGCTGAGAAATCTTTGTCAGATAAAAAAAATCGCTTCTTCGACAGAAAAGGGAATATTGAGAGCGGCAAGGGATAAGAGGAATACACATTTTTGAAGGGATAAAGAATCTAATCCTATGAGACGAGATCTTGGAGTCAGTTTAAATATACGTCGAAGAGCTTTTGATGTATATTTTCCGATATTTGCTAGATCTGATTGTGCAAATATGCATGGCTGTAAAGGCCATCACTAAAAACTCAAATTTTCTTAAAACGATTTCAGATGTTCAGCATTTCATAGATGAATCTGTTACAAATGTTTAAGGAATTTTTATTTTATGCTGAAAGGTTGTGAATATTCACTGAATAAAATTATTCGTTGGGCTGCTAAAAGAGCAAAATATCGATATTTCCTTTTTAAAAATCTGCATTACAGCTAAGATTCTACTTCTAAGTCAAAAACGTTATAAAAATAGAGGGTTTAAGCTGTCTATAGAATTAAGCCGCTTTCATTGATAACATATTCCAAAATCTAGTTTTATTTCGATTCAATTATAATATAATGGATTCTAAAAACTTTAAAAGCACATTCATATAAAATTTAGCGTAGTGAAAGATTTATTTTGTATAAAAATGAATCAGAATATGTACATTTGATAAGGATTCTTATCAGGTTTTGTAAGAATAAAATCATCGATTCATTGCTAATAAAAATGTCTAAAATTGCAGATTTATTTTACCTGAAGGCATTAATCATATGAATTAATAGTGATTTAATTAAAAATTTAGTTCCAGGATATTATTTTTAATTTATTAACTTACAAATCAAATATCAGAAATTGTTAAACTATGAGCATATCGTTACAGAAGAAATGCTGATGAGATTAATACTTTTGGAAATATTTACGGATAAATACAGTTTCATGTATTCGAATAAATTTGCATTCATGATTACAAAACGTGCGTAAAGTTTCATCAAAAGTAAATTTGCCAAGCAAAAGTTCAATAATCGCAGTCTGTGTATTTAGCCATTTGAACAAAGAGTTAATAAATTTTTCAAAAATAATTTTTTTAAAACACACTTTTATTTACTGATAAACAGTACTTTTTTATTTTAATAATTTTCTGCTTTTTAATCTGTCGATCTATCTTTTCTCAAATTCACTACTAGGTAGGGCCCCTGGTACTGAATTAAAATTTAATATAAATAATGATTAGCGAATAATGAAATTCGAAAAATATTTAAATATTGTATAGTTATCGAGAATACACAGGTGTAAAAGTTTCAAACCTCCTGCCAACAGTTGAACAAAATTTCACATCTTCTAAGTGAATGGAAAATTGATTACAACATGTCATTTTTAGAAAGATTGCAAAAAATTAAATGAAATACAAACCTTTAAACATTATAGTATTTTTTAAAATTTTGTCAGGATTTAAATATGTGCCTTGTTTAGAATATTGTCACAAATATTAATTAAAAGTATGCCATGTTTAGATAGATGTCATTCATTTTAGCTATAAGTATGTTACGTTTTAAATGTGCTGGTTTAATATCAAAATTAAATGCGTAATTTTCTTTATCTTATCTAAATTTTGTTTAAGATAAATTAAAAATTATTATAATCATGCATAATTCATAAACTTCTGGTTTTCAATTAATCGAATTAAATATACTTTTCTAAACTAGTTTTCCCAAAATAAAATGATACTGCATTTGGCATTCTCCATCCGAGTTTTTATGTAACTGGTTTTTTTAAATGAATGAAGTTAAAAAAATCGTGTAATGATGTTAAAGATTTAGAAATTCTTTGTTAAATAGGGGAAAGTTTTCCCCTATTTTAAGAAATAGGGGAAAGTGGGGTAAAACCGGGTACCTAATACTCGAAGGCCTGTTGCAGCTAAACTATTCGACACAGATCTTGTCAAATTCTATTAAAATATTCATCGTTTATAGAAGTACAATACATCTTTCAAGAAAAGTCATAGTTTTCCTACTTTTTTCACTAATGATATTTTTACAAAAAAAGTCATACCAGCCGGTTTTACGCCACTAGTGGGGTGAAACCGAGTACTCATCTTAACTCTATGGGAAAGTAGGAAAACTAGGTTTTCAGAAGAAAGGTAGCAGATATTTTTATTTTGTATTACAATTTAAGAATATTAGCTACAAAATTCACATGTAAAACAGTTGTCTTCTTCCTCTGTGCCACTGTAACTTTCGTGGGCACAGCTAAGACAGTTTCTACATTGGATTAACCTTTCTGATTTATTTAAATTAGAAAATACATCGTTAAAATATAGACAATCAACATCTTATGTGTTTTTATCGTCTTAAACGGAGGAATCATCATTGCTAACTATCCCGGTTTCATCCCGAGTGCAGAGGTTATAAAAAACGAAATAGAACCGCGGAATTATTGTACTAAATCTTTCTTGTTTGATATGGCATAAATACTTAGTAAACGTATAATAAGCTGTAATAAATATAGTTTTTATAACTGTACTGATTATTAAATAAAAATTGTGTAAAATCAAACGAACTTTAGAGAGCTGACGTCTTAAAACAAATAAACCTTCGCAGACGCAGTGAATTCAACAGCAACAACACGCCACTATAACGGTTTCTTTTTCATGACTAGTAGAGTGTAATTCAGTATTTGTCCGCTAGAAATGAGAACTAATTGCACCAAAATCAAGGGGACCCGATTTTACCCAACACCCCAATTTTATCCTACTCTCCCTATACGCATTTTAGGTATAAACTTGAGACTAAGAATGTTTAAGTGGTTCTCTTTCAAAGCTTGCATTGCATAAAAATTTCTCTAATACCTCAATTCCTTGAATAAAATGGTTATTTTTTATTCAAGAAAGTGCTTTTTCGTGCTCGTAAAAATAAATTATTAGGATTTAATTGTTAATGTTGAATTACTGGAAAAATTATTTATCACCAATACTACTAAGGGAAATAAAATCGAAATTGCTGGCCGTTTCATACAAGACTTGGAAAGCTAGATCTTCTTATTTTGGAATAAGTAGATAAAATCTGTATAAAGCGTAGCTATTTGTTTTAATAAAATTTATAATTTAAAATATGCCTATTTAGCATAATTCGAAAAATCATGTTTCGGAACACCCTGTTAAATTTTGGAGTTTTATTGCTTGGAGGTTCCGAGAATTTTCTGAATTATTTTTATTTAATGAAACATTCTCGATAATGAATCCTTCAGACTATAATTTCCTCTAAGTTAACTAAATGGCGAGACTTTCTAATTGCCCTAAAGTTTCGTCTTATCCGATAGTTAACTCAACGTTATGTTTCATTTTCAATTTCAAAAGTTTTATAACATATATATTGAAATAGATATGTTGCCAATTCTTTGGTTATGTGGAATGGAATTATGGTTCCATCAATAATTCCAACCCACTGAAATCTTAGATATAACTTTAAGAATAGCTCCAAAAATTGTCGTCATATATACATCGTCTTTCACTGATTCTACATCAAAGACTTTCGGATTTATTTGTTTACCTTATATTCACTTGTTGGAAAACTAGAAGAAATCTAATGTATGTGCTATAATTTTGGACAAAAACTATTGTATCCTTGGGAATCAGGATATCAACGATAAACTGTCGTGTTAAATGTGTAGTTAATTAGTCCCAACTGTTTTCCGAATAGGAAAACAGGGTCAATCCCGCAAATTTGTTTAAACACTTTATTTGGTGGAAGGTCATAACAAGCACTCTGTATCGACTAACATCTATTTAATTTATACATATTTTTGCTATACAAAAAAAAATGAGAAGTTCACAGCATGCATCCAAATAAAGAAGATATTCAAAACAGGTGTTTGAACATAATAAAGATATTTCAAAACAGGTGTTTGAACATTCATCACAGCCAATTGATAGTCCTCCCCAAATTCATATTCTACAGACACTTGTTATAAAATATGCATGACTTAACAACTAAATGAGTTTAAAATAAAGTAGTTATCTAATAAGACTGGGAAAATGATAAGAATTCACGAGTGAATCATAATTAAAATTATAATACTTCTTGATTTGTTTCAAATTGATTCTTCCATTTAACAAAAAGCTCAGTCAATGTGTTTTGATGATATGCCATCATTATGAAACTAAAAGTTATGTTTGGGTGAGTTCTACTGTTATAATTTTCTTGCGGATCGGAAAATGTTTAAATTAAATGAAAAAAGATTATAAAAAGCAGGAAGAGTGAGCAGAAATGGGTACGTCAAAAATTATCAATTCGATGTTTGAGGATATTGCATCAGTAAAATCAATTCAAGTCAATTCAATGAAATGTATGTGGTTCATTGTATAAAATTCCTAATTAATCATGATTGACTCTATATCTGTGAGATAATAAAACCGTATAATTCCGTTGTTGTATTTAAATGTACAAGTAGTTCTAATATCGCCTTTTTTATTTCTAAAAATGCGAGCGTCATCAAAAGGAGAGAAAGATGTTGGAATTAGAGAGAATTTCATAAACAGCAAATTGAAAAACAGTCATATTGCTAATATTTACTGAATGTTAACTGGAAACTGCGCAAAATGAATTCTATACCATTTCATACGTTAACTGTAAAATTTAGTGTCACAGATAAGCATATAATTAATAAGTGGAGAAATATTCCAGATAATTATATAGGATGTCTATGCACAGAACCAGAGGTAATGGAATAGGTAGGAATGGAATGGTAAAATAATATTCCATCACCAGTGATAATGGAATGACATCTTATAGGGAACATCTATGTAAATAAGAAATGCCAGCCGAAGAGAGAGAGAGAGAGAGATGGAATTAGTATTTGCAGCGAAGGACTCCCATTGTTTCGTTGGGACACTCAATTTCTCCTTCTTGTGGGGCTTTGCCTAGGTATACAAAGAATTCTATCAGAGAGTTGCAGGCATTCTCAAAGAGGAGCAGGACAGAGGTGATCACATTTGAGCCACTGCTGAAAGCACGGGTGCGGCCAGACTTGGGTAAAAGTCGAGCTGTTCTTCCCTCCTAGCATTTAGGTTGATTTCCTCTCTGGTTATGTACAACTGAGAAGTTTTAGAGTTTATGTCTCAATTTATCAAAGTCGAATATCAGTTATTTTTACAGAAGATGTCAAGTTTTACGAACAAGGTCATTAACCCCAGTGTAATGTTCTGTACCGTCTAATTGCATTAAGCTGGTCTTTTTGGAGAATGCTTTCTGTGGGATTGTATAAGTATGAAAAGGGCACGATTCGAAGTGCGAACTGAGCTCGGACTGTTAAGGGGTTAATTATTATACCTGTAGGCTTTAAGCTATTTATTTAGCCAATTTCCATTCTTAGAGGAACTTTCAATGTAGAAATAACCAAAACACACATTAAATATTAAAAGAGAAAAGGGTGGAATATTATTTTAAATAATGCATAAAACTTCGCAATTATTCAGAAAGCTATTAGTAAAAAAATATTTATTTGTTCATACTTACCGACTTCCTAATGAAAAAAAAAATTAATCACAAAAATGCAAAATTAAAAACTTCATATCAGAACATATTTTTCAAAAGCTTACTGAAAAATGAATTCAGATTTTTTTTATTAGAATAGACGGTAACAAAAAAATGTTATCAATGTCCGTAAGCAATATTTTCTTCTCTCAAAATTCCCAGAAGGTTAACAAAAACGTGTAAAAGTACATTGATCAGAATGCGAGAAAAACCTTAATTTTTATAGCTCCGATAAAAACAAATATATTTTCTATTTCCAGCTAAGTGTTCAAAGGCAAGAACAATTGTCAGTTGTTTTTAGCCGGGGGAATATTGGTTGATTTTTAATGAAGATATTTTGTTTGCTGAGTTCCCGGGAAAAAATTTTTATAATGAAGATGACTTTTATCAATAAAAGTGGTGTACTTGCAAAACTGTTAGATAGATTTTAAATGATGACCCTTAATTATTTCATAATTCTTAATTATTCATTCTGTTTCAAGTTCTGAATAATTAATGCAGAGTTATTTACATAAGTCAAATAAGAGTAATTATGTAAACAAAATTACATTTTATTATTGTTTCTATAATTGTGATTTAGTGGAAGAAAAAACAAGTTATTGAAAGAAAATGAATTATAATGTTGCCGTTGAGAAAAAGGCATCCTTATTAATTCTTAATGCTTTCTGTTTCTTAGAATTTATAATGATAATTAATTCCACATATATAAGTAAATATTTCCATTAAACATTTTTGATCATGATTAGCTCTTACGTCTAAATAAGCTTTGTTATATTTATTCTTGATATATTTATAACGAAAACATCTGCTACTTGATTTAAATAATAAAATAATACCATTTTTTTCTTTTTATACCTTCAAATATTTCAAAGCTGTTATGGTACGCGATTTATTGTTTAAAAAATTGATTTTTGTAGATCTTTTGGAAGAAAATAATGAATGAAGTTTATTGGGAAAAATATGATCAAGAAGTCTTGATATAATACTTTAAAAAACACACACATTCAATGAGCATTACAAATTCAGGCTAGGCAAGGGAAATTGGTCCAGTTGGTATTTGTGTTCGTAGATTCTTTATTCCTGCTGCTAACTTTCGAGCTACAGACTACGTAGATCTCATTGACGGGCAAGCTTTTTATGTCACACCGCCTACAGTTCTCAGACAGATCAGTTCTCTTGAACTTCTGAAGATGATACAGGACGATGGACGGCTGGGACTTTATTAAATTTCCTTCATACACACAAGCAGTTGATCGAATTGTGAAACTCGTCACTCCAGTCTCCAGAAAAAGAGTTTTTCCCAGAAGAGGGTAAGAAGAGGATTTATGAGAGCTACACTAGAATCCAGAAAACAAATGTCACAATTTGAGTACAAAAAAAGATTATAAAAAATTGTGCTTTTGTAATTTTGTATGTTTTAAAGGTTGAATAAAGTTTCTATTCGCATTATAATGAGGTAATTAAAACGTGTATTGAGCGGAAGATATTTACCTATAATTCTAAAAGTTTGAAAAGGTGTTGTTGTTAATAAATAGTAACTTTTAAGCACTACCACAAACCGATCAACAAAATTTGCAATATTTAATAATTTTTGAATTTTGACCATTTTAAATCCAATTTTCTGAACTTTCTGCCCATTGAGACGACAGAAGATATCAATTAAGAGTTATAAAATTTTGCACACTTTTTAAGGATGGGAGTTTGCAACTTTTCCTCACTACCGCATAAAGATTTAAGAAACTTCGAATTTTTCGGCCTTCCCAAGTGTGTAGGTTATATGTCAGGAAATAGGCTCCGTGACTTAAAGGCTGTGAGTTCAAGACCAGATTGCATCAAATACCACGAATGCACGTTAAATTCGTAGGTATCTAAAGATATTTTGTCTCCGGTGGAAATATTGTTCGGGATGTGTCGACTCAGGTAAACGTACTTATCAATCTAAGCTCAGCTCAAAGTTACCAAGCACGTCTGAAAGCAACTCTCGTGTATTTTTGAAGCGGGACGTTAAACTAAATCTCAATCACGAAATAAATAAATCAAGCGAATATTCATTAGTACTTTTTTGGTTTCGTTAATATTCTTCTTCCAGAAAATCAGATTTATATTGCTTTTGTAATTCCGACACCACATCATTAATTTTACTTATGTTTAAAAACTTAAATGAAAAAGGAAATAACTTTTCAACTCAGTTAATAATTAAAATCTTGTTGTCACAGATTGCTTCCTCAGACAAATAAAAAATATACAAATATTCTTAAAATTATTCATGAGCAGAATATATTTTCCTACAGATTGAAACAAACTATCACTACTGCAAATGATTTAAATATCTTTATACTTCTCTTTTGTACTAAATTATTAATCGTTTCCTTGCTGAAACAACTTCTACATTATACTTCTATCAAACTAACTCTAAAAGATTTCTTAGACTCATTTAAGTCCCATTTGCTCTTTATTAAAAATTATTATCAACTTCAAATCCTGTGTATACGCATATTATGTTTACCAACTAGAAATATACTGTTTCATTCAGATGATCGCATCTGGTTAGGTATTAGCAGCTAGTTCATTCAGATATTAGCATTCTATGAATTCTTCTCAAGTCTCTTTCATAAAATATTACACAAAATATTTAAATTAATTATTTAAAAACAGTATACGATTAAAAATAGTTATTTCAAATAATATATGCCATTTAGAGATATTTTATTCCGAAAGAAGCATTTTTTTATTTTTGCATTTCGCTGCTATCTATAAAATATGTTAACGAACGTAACCTCATTTATGATGCTCAAATAATATCTGTAAAAATTGAAGTTTATACAGTAAAGTGTCGAATTTATTCTTTGATTATTTTCATCCGCCTCCTCTCTCATTCTTAAATAAAACTTGATGAAATTGAAATTAATAAATTTATTTTAATTTTCTGTGTGATTTCTTCCTTTAAGAAAAAATTTAGTGTAATTAGCAATTTATTTTTCTAAAGCTATTTATTTGTTTCTTTACTTCTTAAACAAGGCTCACTATGAAATTCACGCCTCCATCCTCAAGTTGCGACACATCGTCATGCAGCACATCAGTAGAATTTTTCCTATACGCACGGGTTTGTCGTAGTAGCGGTTCTAATTCCACTTGGTATAGCGTATATATCCAGGTCGCATATTTACAAACCCTACCCTGATAGAACTGAGGCAGGAAATCGGACAATATGATTGGTTCGCTTTGCCCAGAGCCGATGACCTCGTTCTTTGCTCTCGTACGAAAATTATAACAAAACGAGCCATTGAATGCGGACTTTGAATTAATTTAGGTTTCCGTTACTTGGACTCCGCGAATTTTGATCTACGATAAGAACCTACGTCGCAATTTTATTTAGTCGACTCTTGTTTTGTTATGATTGCCGTACGCTACGTGCGAGAACTGAAAACGACGTCACTGCCCCTCGTAGCCAATGATATCGGCTGATTTCCTGCCTCAGTTCTATCAGGGTAGGGTTTGTAAATATGCATCCAGGTCCATGAGTCAGGGACTGATCATAAAAGGAAAATGCACCATATTCTGTCGGTAAAAGCGACCTTGGAGCATCTATGTAGCACCCGAAATAATAACCTGACACACAGCGAATGAAAAGTATCCGGACACTTCCGAATTTTCACATTTATTAAAATTTCTCCAGAAAAGACTGCCCAATTGTCCTTGAACTTCGAGCATGTAAAGAATAAACTCTAACTCACACTTTACAGTGAAGATTCGGTCACGAGGGCATTTAGGGGACCGACCAAAAATTGATGAAGATAAAAATTAATTCGGCTCACCCCGTTTCACAGAATGCTGATAATGATTTATAACTTTCATCAATGGTTTAGTTTATGGTCGGTAATATTTACATGAAGTTTCGTGACAATAGCCTACATATTTGGGAAGATATAAAGTTTTCTTTAAAAATTCCAAATTTGTTTGCATGTTTTTTTGCTTATTACATGCAGAGTTTTTACTCAAACTGTACAAAACTTACAGGATACATGACAATATATAGGCAAAGCATTGTTTTGAAATTTAAAGTAAATATGTGGAATTGAAATGGAGGGAGGAAAGGAAATATGAGTATTTGTAGTAAATGTTTTTTTTACTGCTGCGCATGTGCGTATATTTTCTTTCACAACTTCAAAGCCAGATTATAATAAATAACCATAGGGTAGATTATAAAAAAATTCAGTTGAATGCCTTTAAGATTTAGAAAGATATCGACATTGCAGTAAGCAAAATTTCTGCTTCAATGTAAGAGAAACAAAATGATGAGGGTTTTCCCACAGATTGATATTTTTTAAACTTGAATCTTCGGATAATAATCGTCGAACTGCAATTTAAATTATGAAGAATTTTTTATGAGTATGCCTAGGTATTTAGCATGTTCAATTTTATCAAATTCAATAAAATTAATCAAAAAAACAAGTTTGAAAAATATAAGTTTGTGGAAAAACTCTCATCATTTTGTTTCTCTTAGACGGAAGCAGAAATTCTGTTTACTGCAATGCCGATACTTTTCTAAATCCTAATGGCATTGAACTGAATTTTTTTATATAAGTTGCTCTATATATCTGGCTTTAAAGTTGTGAAAGAAAAATTACGCTTTCTTGCACATGCGCAATGACAAACTATTTGCTACAAATACTCATATATCCTCGAATTTTCAACGCATTTACTTCAAATTTTAACGCAATGCTTTGCTAAAATATTGTCATACATTCTGTAAGTTTCGTATAATTTAAGAAAATCTCTGCACGTTGTAATCAAAAAACTTGCGAAAAAATTTGGGATTTTTTAAGAAAACCTTTATATCTTCCCGAATATGCATGATATTGTCACGGAACTGCATGTAAATATAACTGACTACAAACAAAACCATTTAAGAAAGTTTAAAATCTTTATCAGCATTCTGTGAAACGGGGTGAACCGAAATAATTTTTTTCTTCATTAATTTCTGGTCGGTCAACCAAATGACCTCGTGACCGAATCTTCACTGTAAAGTGAGAGTTAGAGTCTATTCCTTACGTGATCGAAGTTCGAGGGCAGTTGATCTAGCCTTTCCGGCGAAATTCTAAAAAAATGTGAAAATCCGAAAATGTCGGGATACTTTTGATCATATAGTGTAGGTAGCCTACCTGGAGGAATTTCAGGGAAAGTTGCCCACATTTCTGCTTCGCTTGAAGAAAAATCAGGAAAACCCCCAGTAGCCATCCCTACTGCATCAAGCAATTCCTGCTGTCTAAGCTCTACTGCAACAAGGAAAGGACACATCGTTTTACTAGCTTCTAAATAACGCTAATTAACTCTTTAATCTCGAGGCGATTTTTTTATAGCTCCTTTGGAACCGGGTATTTTGGGAGGCTAAGACATGAATTGGATTCCCCCAACCTGGGTGGTCATTGCCCCACTTCCACACCCTGCTGCAACCTTCCCTTAAGGAGTAAGGGTACTTACGTATTAACGCCACCGAGGCTACAGATTGGCGGTAATGCGCCAATAAAGAGCAATCTTGTTTACAAAAACCGCCAAATTGGCGTTAATACGTAAGTACAAAAACCGCCAAATTGGCGGCACTTAAAAACCGCCAAATCTGTAGCTGCGGTGGCGTTGGCGGCACTTAAAAACCTCCAAATTGGCGTTAATACGTAAGTACAAAAACCGCCAAATTAGCGGCACTTAAAAACCGCCAAATTGGCATTAATACGTAAGTACAAAAACCGCCAAATTGGCGTTAGTACGTAAGTACGAATTCGCCAAATTTGGCGGCACTTAAAAACCGCCAAATCTGTAGCTTCGGTGGCGTTAATACGTAAGTACCGGAGTAAGTTAATGGGCTGTGGTGGGCAAGGATAATTGGAGCCCCTAACACACTTATCTCCTAAACGGTTTCAGAAACTCACCTCCCCTCAAAAGAAGCCAACCGCCTCAGACCGGCCTTCGTCGCTGTTAAGGGAAAATTTCTAGACCGCCTCTCTCGGTATGAGAGGGTTAAGAAAACAGCAAGAGGATTGAATCCATACCTTCTTCCTCCATTTCCTTATTCGTCAACCACGGCATACTTTAACGCACGAGACTACTGGTAGGTTCAGATTTATGCAGATGCTTTACCGCTCAACTATTAAGGTTTACTTCCTGAAACTCTTACTGTATGTGAAATAGCTGGAATTATTGCAAATGAGGGAAGAGATGAATAGATATCCACATGGGCGATCGAAAGAGATTACAGATTTTATCAGTAAGTGACTTGAAAAGGAGGAGGCAACCTGTTTCTCTGCCGGAGTTCTAGTTTTAAAACGGTAAGTTGAGATTCATCCACTCATAATTTATAGATTGAATTCCATACCTCTAACTTTAGTTAAATGTACGCGATTGATTTTATAATCATTAATTTGTAATATGTATTTCGATATTCTGTTCCTGTGTACAGAGCAAAGCTTAAGGATTCAAGATTTATTTAATATATTTAATCAACCAGGCATCAATACCAAGTATTTGAAATAGCTTAAAAAATCACTCAACAACTTAATTCCCTAAATAGATATTTTATACATGATCTATTCGATGATTATTGATTTGTATACATTAGTCCGCTGCATTTGAAAATTATACCCCTCAGTACAGAACAATTTAGGATCACACACTTAATATCTTTACTCAAACATACATCAATAACAAGTATTTGAAAGGGCTCAAATACCACTCAAATCTTAATGCTCCAAATAGATGCTTTTTATATGATTTGATTTGATTATGATTGAATTCTATTTACTCGTGATTTGCATTTCAGAGGTATATTCTTCACTACAAAATAACACCTTAAGTCCAAACATTTTTAATATCTATATTCAAATATGCATAATACAAAGATCTTTAAATGGTTTAAGAAACACTCAACAATTTAATGCCCGAAACAGATATTTTATACAACACCATTGGGAGAGATAATCTTCGAAAAATAATTTTAACGATTCAAAAATTGATTATTTGTATCTTTAAAATGCGATAAATTGTTTTAAAATGTAATCTTTCTTCAGAAGCAAACTATTTCTACTAAACTTGCACCACTCTGGCGCAAATCACAATATTCTGTTCTTATCATTCCCGTAAGAATAGTTTTAAAAAATATTTCTTTAGACTTCCACAGCTCAACTGTTTACTTCTCTAACAATACATATCTTCGATTACAGAACTTTTTTCTTCAACTGCTGCTATTCGGTAGAGAGAAAGGCTTTGGAAAATCCTTAGGGTAAATCCATTTCAAAGAACTAGGAATACAAGAGAATCAATTTTTAATGGGTTGAAAACGTTACAGGGGGTTTTAGTTTCTTTATCAGGCTTTTTCTTTCCACTCAAGAAATTAATTATAAAGCGTTCATGTTACATTTATTCCCTTTCTTAGTCTAGTAAATTTCATTTGATGAATTAAATTCTCCTTTCCTAAAAAGTATTCTTTTTCTAAAAGTGGATTTTTTTTTCTACCATACGTATGTAATTTAACTTTATTTTCTTGTGTAATTTTAATGAGATACATTTAACTAAAGTGACAGGCAGTTCTCGATTCGAATAAAAAATTTTAAATTCTATCCAAAAAATAGCGTTCTTTATTTCGGTAAGTACCTGGAAATACTTGAAATCGCGTGAAGTAAAAAATTAGTTTTTCTTTCTACAGTGAATCTTTTAAAATTAGAAATATTATTTTTCTTCCAGTTTGCATTGCAATCGATTATTTTTTCAAAAACATCAGCGAAAAAAATCCAAATAAATTTATTTATTTCATATCAAGTATTTCTAATAATACAGATATAAGAAAAGCTTTGAAGAAATCGTATTAAATATTTCTTGAAATAATATTTTTTAAAAACTGTGAACGAAGCTTACATTTTCGTAACTTTTTTTCTATTCCTTTAACAAAACTGTAATTATTGAATCAGCTACGACATTTAAAGAAGTATTCAACAATTACAATATATTTAGAGAGAACTATATATAAAATATCATTCGGAAAATAATTTTATAACATGAATTTCATGACAAAGACTTTAATCTGAATAACGATAATATCGGAAGGTAGGGGAGAGTGTTCTACCTCTGACCGATTTTGAGTATTAATTTTTTATTGGCTTCATTCGTAAGCTTACTTTTCGGTTGTGAATGCTGACCTTTAGTCTATTTAGTTTTGCATTTGATATATATATTTTTAAAAAAACCAAAATTTCCAATTTTAACATTTTTAACTATTTTTTAAATCTTATACTGTGGCCAACGGCACAAGATATTGTTGTACCTCTGACGACGGGTGTTTAAGCTTTTGCCTTGAGTTTTCAAAAGGATTTTCCTAATAAAATATATTCAATTTGCTACTATGAACATCTTTACTCAACTTTATGGTTTGAAAAGTAATCCATTATTTTCAGGAAGCTTTTTTCTTAGCCTTTTTTGCTAAAGCAGCAGAATTTCTTTTGAGTACATTTCCTTGTCTTTTTTAGTTTGGGGGCCATCGCTTGATTTTAAAGCCTGTAAAGCTAGTTTTTCAGAACTGTCTATTATAATCTTTGAATTACCTTTTAGCCTGTCTTTACTTGTTCCTTTTCTTTCCTGAGGCTTAGGGAAGGGCCTCACATTTCCAGGTGATGATCTGGGAAAATCATTTTGGATCAATTTATCAATAGTTTCCACCATACAGGAATCATTGTACCTCTTACCTGGTAAGGACAACAAAGTGGAGTTTTACATTTAACCTTCTCATATCGAGAGAGCCGGTCTCGGGCGGTGTAAAAATTTCCTCTTAGCAGCGACGAAGGCCGGCTTGAGGCGGTTGGCTTCTTTTGAGGGGGAGGTGAGGTTCTGAAATCGCTTCGGAGATAAGCGTGTTAAGAGGTTCCAATTACCCGTGCCAACAGCAGCCCGTTTTCGAGCGCCTTAAGCGAAGGTTATAGCAGGAGGGAGTGTGGTGGGGTAAATGACCACCCATGTTGGGAGACTCCAATTCATGTAACATCCTCCCAAAAAGGTCCGGTTTTAAAGAGGCTAGAAGAAAAAAGTCGCCTCGGAATTAAAGAGTTAAACCTCTATAACTCGTTTTTGGTGAGGAATAGACAAACCAGAGTTTGCCCGAAATAAGATTATTAGTCTGTCTATAGGGTGCATACAATGATATATTTTCTTATTAGTATCAGAAAACTTTATGGGGCAAGAAGTAAAGTTTGTGATACTTACTTTTTAGTGAGGAAATCAGACAAATATTTTTATTTAACACAAAATGCATCTCTTTCAAGCAACAACAAGCTAAACTAAGCACTTGGTGGATGATCTTTGTACTAAACACACCCACAATTCCAAATTTTATCACAAGTTACCAGCACAGACTGAGGTGGTCGAAGGTAAATTCAGTGAAAGGAACAATAATCTCCCCTAATCACTTTTAAGCTGACTGGAGTCATGACCACTACAGGCTGTGTTGCCTGGATTGAATGATCAGATCGGAGCATTATCAATCTAACCTGAATTTTAAGTGTTTTGAGTCCTAAATACTTCAAACACATCCGTTAACTAAACAATAACATGGCATCGACAACATTTACTGTTGGACACCATGAAAAATTATACTGTTTAGGTAAAAGTCTACCGTCAACTTGAATTACTTCATCCTAATCCTGCTTTAAAGCGCCATTATGCTCTGCCGGATCCAGGACATTGAAGATCCAACAAATCTTGAAAAAGCAAATTAAAAGTTTTCACAAGATGTTTTGGATAATATTTATCAAATTGCATTCAAATGCCATCCTTATATTCATCAAAAGTGAAACCAATTTTCACACCTAAAAAAGAGGTGGATATAAAAGTAAAATTAACTTCAAATTATCTGATGTAAGAGTAGTAACAGAAAGAGGACGGAACCTTCCAACAATGGGGAAGTTCAGCCTTTTTTAAAAGCGCGTGAAAGCAATCCGTATTTATAGAAAAATCATTCTAATTTCAAATATACAAATGAAAATTTACAAAAAAATTATTTATTTAAATATTGAGGATGAAACATGCACTGAAATAGCAGAAATGATGATGTAATCCGAAACAGATTCTCAATGATCGTGTAGATTTTGAAGTCACGAATGCCTTCCTTCGCATACTTCTCTTTCGCTACTTTTATACCATATTCTGATTCAAGGCGTTTGTAGAAGCTTACATTTTAGAAGTGAAATTTTGGGCTTTTCTACTGTTCAAAGTTTGATTTCATAATGGATATTTATTTTGTACAAGGTAAATCCGATAATTTGCCAAGGATTGATTCTACAATGATGGCAAAGAAACGGGACACAAAACGCCGGCTAGTAAATTATCTCATAAGAAAAGCTGTTCGTACCTTCCCTTGAATGCATTCAGTAACCTGAAGAAAGCTCAATACTATACCATAATTAACTTCAACTTAGGAAAAACGGGTAGATTTTCAAAAGCATCAAGTAGTAATAAATTGAAGAGGGGACCTTGGACATTCCGAGAAGACGCTGCTATTTCTGTCACACAAGAAAAAATGAAAAGCTAAGAACTAGATTTTGCATGATCTGTGAAATTTCGTATGCCTACCAAAAAACCCACCAAATCAAAACAAAAAACAGGAATATACTTATTTCAGAATTTCCGTTCAAAATAAATTCAGGTACGACATTTTTTAAACACACGTGTACCTTTGGAAAATTAATTTTATTTTATATAGCTTTATATTACTCTGCTATGAAGAATATAAATTATTTCCTTCGTACAAGTATTAATTTTAAGATATTAGTTAATAGTAATTAATATTAAAAAAATCCGAAAAAAATAACTTATTTAGAGAATCCTATATATTTATAATAATATTCAAACACGACCGAATGCTACTAATCAAGGAATTTAAGGGCTAACATGTAAACTATAAACCTTAGATGTGCGGTCAGATAAATTTGTCTACCTTTTTTAATTGTAATAATTGATAAATAAATTGACTTTTTGAAGATTGATTTTGATTTGAATAGAATCATTGAATCTAAACGATTAATTTTTCATAAAAAAATTCTGCGAATTATTTTCTTGAACTACAAATGAAAACGATTTTCATCATCAAAAAAGTCACAAATTTAAACTTAGATTTAAGATATTCTAATTAATTTTGAATAGTACCGTAATTTAAATCTATCTATCTATATATATATAAGAAACAATTGAATATTCATGGAAATAATATAATCAGTAAAATAACAAGAGCAATTTGTTTAAAAAATATTAAAGAAGTTAGGACAGCCTCTGTTCCACCGCTTTTTAAAAGGTTAAAATATAAATTTAAAATAATGTAATCAAATAGAAGGAAAAAACTAATTAAATTTGACTATTTGCTTTAAAATTGATAATTAAAATCTCACCTTATGCTTATAATCAAAACAAAGCGGATATCCAGTTGAAGGCTGATTTTTACTCTGCTTCGAGATATACAATTTTAATAGATATAATATAGATAAATTACTCATCGGGTGGAGTTGTATTAACACATTTAGGAACAATACAATACTTGTATCTTTCCGACATTATTTTATCTGATGCGGTAGTCGGAAAATATAGAAAAAAAGAAAAATTTCTATAGTGAGCGAACGGGAGCTCTCCCCTGTTTTGGCATATGTGACGTCAGACCCTCTTCGAGCCAAAATGGATCGTTTCCCCGGGTCATCTGACAGACGAACTTTGATTGAAAATATAAAAATAAAATTGCCAAGTTTTTTTTTAATGTTATTGATCATTTTCAAGCATTTTCAATCGATTCTCAAAATAAAAAATGCTGAACTTTCCCATTGACCAAATGGCAGCCATTTTTGAATCAATTTATGAATAGATGACTTTAAAACGGCATATTGTTTAAAGCAGGAAAACTGGTGAAATGCAGATATTACCGTTGCCAATTCATTTTGTGATTCCTTGATTTATTTAATTCTATTTCCTCATAGCACCCATGGTTGGGAAAATGGACTTTTTGTGTTATTCAAATAAATGTATGCTCAATAGTACTGAACAGTATTACTCAACTTCAGTTCGAGTATTATCGCTTGGGGATCGATGAAGACCTCAGCATTTGTCATGCAAGTAGCAAAACTTTTTTAACAATGTTATGTTGTCGCTCTCTTAAAAACGAAAAAGTACCGTTTAAACTTTAAAAATCTGCAACGGTTTTTTCTCAATAATATATGTTCATTCATCGAGTCAGTCTATTTATTAAAATGAGCAGACACCCTTTTGGAAAAATCGAATAAAATAAACAAAAATAAATTTCTTTTTTTTTCATCCGCCATATCTTTTTATTGGTCGTTTTCTATTCAAAAAATTGACCTACATTACCTTTTTCTTACTATTTTATATTTTATTCCGAAAAATTGTAAATGAGAACTAATTATTAATAAAATTTGAAGAAGGAATTTATATTGTTCCATAAAAAATATGATACCATATCCTTACCCATTTAAAGCCTTA
The DNA here is from genome assembly GCA_013235015.1 of Araneus ventricosus. Classification (NCBI taxonomy): domain Eukaryota; kingdom Metazoa; phylum Arthropoda; class Arachnida; order Araneae; family Araneidae; genus Araneus; species Araneus ventricosus. The sequence continues at coordinate 26,610 of BGPR01014606.1, forward strand.
CTGTTTTAAAAAAATTTCTATCGTCCTTTCGGGAAGAAATAAATGGTTTTAAAAGCAAACGACTTTTCAGTCTCACGTAGAATGAAAAATATTCCAAGACAAAAGCAAACGAAATCTGTGTTGACATACAACAAACGTTATCTCGAATGCAAAATGGATAGTCTTCGTTCAGTTGTTCTATTTCAAACAAAACATAACAGTACTAATAATTTCTAAATATTTTCTATAAATAGGAAATTTCTGAAAAAATAAATGTTTTCTTATTAAAATCGTTATTATGAAATAATTAGAACGAAATGCTCGATGATATTCAAATATTAATATAACATCAAAGGCATGCTTTATTAGTGGAGTTCTTTGGAAATAAATATAGGATTCGTCATTTCATTACAAAATAATTAAATCAAAGCAACTAAAATAATTTTACATGAAATACTGCTAACATCTTGAGCTATATTCTAATTAATAAGAGAAATATTTTTCAATAAAAAGAAGTAAAATTTAGCAACAAGCAAGCTGTCTCTAATTTTAGTATTGCTCTTTCTGCATATGCAAATATACGCTTTCTTCTTCTGAAATATTTTCTGGAAACTATTTTTCAGAATCCTTATTTAATATAGTTGCTAATTAATATATAATGAGAAAATGCATGTTATTTCTAAAATTTTCATTATTTAAATATTAGATTAGATATTCTTTAATGCATTATTTTTATTATTATAATTCTGCTACGTTTCATTATTCTATTTTTTTATTTCTAATTAAATCTATTTATGTTTCCTGTTTCGAGCTCAGCATTAGCTTGTATTTCGCCAAACATGTGGATTCCAAGATGTTTCTTAAGTAAATCTTTCACGAATACTGTTAAAATTGATTACAAATCTCATGTATTACTCTTATTTATTTTCACTCGCAAATTAAATGAAAATAATCACATTTGATCCTCTTTTAGTTCATAATAATAAATATGATTTAAAAACAAATATGATTCAACGAAAATAAGAATATTTATCACAACAAAATATTACTGGACATGCTTCTTATTTTAATTTAATAAAAATCTCCAAGATTTACAATAAATATTTCTTATTTTAAAAAACCTTTTCAATTTCGTAAAATATGGAGATAAAAATCTCTAACAATTTTGAAACTTATTAACTTTCAAAACGATTTCTTTTTGAATAATTTCCATAATTTACTGCCTTAAATTTTCCATGACCACAAAACTGTATACATTTTAATATTTCCATACTTTCCTGTGTGCTTCCACAGTTTGGCACGTTTTGTGTACAGCTTCCTTCTGAATCAACAATGCATTTTGAGCCTCCTGTTGTTCACCGATTAAATACAAAATTTGATATATTTGTAAAATTTTGTTGCCAAAACTACATACCAAATTTCATTTTTCTAGCCGGTTGCGATTTGATTTACCGTATTCGTATAAACGTATTTGTACAAGGACAGAGGTCGCCAGTCGATCAATGTAGCTCGAAACAGCAGAAAAATTTATAAATGCGATTATAAAACCATATGCTAAATTTCAACTATCTAGATCGTTCCGGTGACCGCCTACGTTCGGAACAAAATCTTATAAAAATTGCATATTTTAATATTTTTTGTTTTTTAATACGCATTATCAATTATAAACACAAAAAACACCAAACGTTTTTTATAAATAAAAAATTTTGAGAAACATGGGAATTTGTATTAAATTTTAATGAAATTTAACCAATACGGTTAACACTCTACACCAAATTGTAACGCAGAAATTCTAATTTTCTTTGCACGCAAGTTATAGAGGACAATGATCTATGAAGTGAACAAAAATCTAAGAAAAAAATTGAAGTACAAGTAAGTTAGGGGTAAAAATATGTGCAAATATGCATTTTTCCATTAATTCACAACTTAATTTTTTTAAAAAAACACCTGTAAATTAAAAAGTATTTCTCGAACAATGAATATTTTAGTTCATTTCATTGCTTATACTATTTTATACATGTTCTGAAAATTTCAAGTGAATATCTGTATTAGATTTCGAGATATCATGTTAACGGTGGGGATATTTTACAAAGAACAAAGTTCTGAGAAAACTGCACTTAAAAATTTCCTTCCCGTTGGTTTTGCTTCAGACAAAGTATTTTAAAATCGTTATAATTTTTTTCTAATTCACTTGGGAACAAAATATAAACGGATTTGCAAAGACGACATTCTGGACTAGAAGAAAAAGTCAAAAAATAATTTTCGCCAAAGTGATCAAAAAACAGTATTTTCAATGTAGGCGGTCACCTTATAATCGTCTTCACATACGAATTCGACGAATTTCACCCAAATTTTGACAGATATACACAGGATGTACACAAATGAAGTGACACATTTCAAAAATTAATAAAAAAATAAAAATGTTGGAACTACGATTTTTTTTCAATGAGAGCGCATCTCAAAAAGTTTTTTTCAGGCAACATGCCATTTCGATAGTCTGGGGGGGGGGGGTGTAAATTACTGATAATCAAAAATTTGTTCAGGGCCATTAACTGACAAAATATTAAAACCGGAAGAAAAATAAAAGTATTTATTTGTAGAGAATTTTACGGTCTTTAAATTTTTAATTCACATGTAGTGTGAAAACTGAAGAGTTTTCATGATATTGAAGAAAAACTAAAAAAAGAAACCAGAAAACACGCATCGGCTTCTGCTGGTCGATAGCCATGCGTACGGAATTTTCTCGCAGTAAAAAAATTTAGAACGGCGTAACGCCGCGTTACCTATCTAAATAACTTTTTGAGATGCGCTCTTATTTTTTAAAAAAAACGTAGTTCCAACGTTTTTAGCTGTTTTTACTTTCTCGTATACGAAGTATACAAAGAGAAAGTATTGTAATCGTCAAAAAATTCGAACTCGAGATTTTGACGAATCTCCACGTTTTAGACCTCCCTAAGTCCGAAAAACACAGTTTTGGAATTATGCCTGTCTGTATGTTTGTGAACGCGATAAGTCGAAAACTATTAGAGATACAGGGATTAAATTTGGTATGTGAACTTGACACATAATTTGTAGAATTCTGCCAAATTTTTGACAAAATCCATCTAAGGAAAATCTGCCTGTCTGTCTGTCCGCGGTCATGCGAACACTATAACTCAAAAACTTGAATAGCTAGACGGATAAAATTTGGTACACAGTTTTATCATCATGAATGTAGGTCCGTATAAAATTTTGGGCCAAATCCGTCAACGGGTTGACTGTCTGTCGGTCTGTATAATCGCATACTTGTTAAGCATTCGTTTCAAAACTTATCTCCATGCGCATGCGTACTGGTAGAAATCTCTGGTAGCAAACGGAAGGATTACGTCACTTTGTCCTTGAGACGGAGTTTGTGATAGATTTGTTTTATGTCCTGTTTTGTCTTCGCTCGCTCGTGCCCTCGCATTAGCGGAGTTTGCTAGAGTGAAAAGCTTAAATATTGCTAAGTTTTAATACATAGGCATCTCCTTGAATATGATTCTTCACCTAAATATTTTACAATCATTTTTTTCTACAATGAAAAACCTTCTGATATTCGTTGCATTCTGGGTTACAGTAGGTTCGATTTTTTTATCCACGCAGGGGGGAGGGGAAATGACAAATTTTTGAGCAGTATACGAGAAAGGGAGGGCCACTTCCACTGGTTTTACTAATTTTTGAAATGCGTCACTTCATTTGTGTACACCCTGTATAATCGGAGTAAAAACCGCATACCAAATTTCATTTATATAGATCGTTCCTTTTTTGAGCTATTGTATCCACAGAGAGACAGACCTACTCAGATAAAGAGGCTTAGTTCCATTTTTTACCCTCTCTGAGATTCGGGTGCGAATGAAATGTAGAGATTCGTCAGAGTCTTGAAGTTGAATTTTTGAATTAGAATTAGAATATTTTTCAGTCAGAATATTTTTTCATTTGTAAACTGCGTATAATAGAGAGTAAAAAGACAGAAAATTATTTAATTATAGGATACATATTGTATGAATAAAACCATAAGTGATCTCCCACATGCAATGCAATAACGTCCGGGGCAAACTGAATAATCAGGCCGCCGCGAATAGCAAATGCAGGTTCTGAGGCCCGCGCACAATAACCCCCATTAAGTACGGCACTTGAGAGAAGCACACCTAAGATAGAATCGGCGACTAGGCATTGCGATGTGCTCAAAACGAGCAGCACCAACATTATTGTAATCTCCGGTGAACCGGAGATTACAATAGAACCTGCATATGAGAGAACCTGCATACCTAATCGGCAACTCCTCATTTCCTTATGTGAGGTGACCTGAGGAGAGAAGTGTGAACAAGACTGTGCATTTCACTAATTAAATAAAGATGAACATTTCTCAATATGAAATAATTTTAATTCACATATATTTAAGGCGTCCAGTGAAAAATTGTTGCATTTTTATATCTAAATAATCCCACAAAAAAAGCATAATGAAATGAACATATTGTGGCCTTAAAAGTTTTAAATCACAGGCTTCGGTAGCGAAATTCGAGTATATACAATCCTCTGGAGCTCTGATTTTTGTTCTTTCTACTGTTCCCCTTCTTCCCTTTCCTCGGAACATTGAATATATTTGGATTTAGCAACTAATCTGAAATCAATAGAAGCTTTCTACAGCCTCACTCATTAAGCGAAAGATAGCGCTCCCGCTTTTATTTCTGTCGGCAAATGGGAAGTGGTGATGCGATGGTTCTTTAAAAATAAAAGATCAGCTTGCAGTGGTAGCCTAATAGGTGTTTTTATGCAGTGATCAGTGGATGCGGAAAAATGTCGAAAAGTACACTCTTAGATAAACTAAAGTAATATGTTCGAAGTTCTTAATACTCCCTATTTTTGCTTTCTCGTATACGAAGTCTACAAAAAGAAAATAAGTAATCAACAAAAAATTTCACCTCGAGATTTTGACGGTTCTCCGAATTTCAGACGACTTTGGATTCGAAGAAGTCAATTTTGGAATAATACCTGTCAGACTGTGAACAGGATACCCCAATAAAATAAACAGATGAAGTTTGTTGGGCAATCCTGACAACAAAATTGTATATTTCTCTAAACTTTTGGCAGAAATCCCTCATCGGCAATATGTCATTCCGCACACATGTGAAGAATATAACTCAAACCCTCAACAAACTCCATAGATGAAATTTTACTTATAGTTTTATCACGAGAATAATAGATGCATGTCGAATTTTGGACCAAAAAGATCAATTGTCGGTCTCTCCATGCATGCGTATGTGAACGCAGGAATTCAAGAGGAATTTTAGTATGTTATCTTTACACCAACATTGTAGATCTGTGTCTATTTTTCGATTAAATTCATCAAAGTGTAGACTGTCCGTCTGTCTGCTCGTGTGTATACAAACAGGGAAAAAACCAAGCAAGCTAGGTAAATGAAACTTGATATTTGGTCTTCCCATCAAAACTGTAAGTTTCTTATCCTATCAGTTGGCGAGAAGAAGTCTAAAATGCATACACTCAATTTCCTCCATTATTCGAGTAAACTAAACACAAATGTGCCATATTATATGAGTATATGGAAAAGTCGGGCTTGAATTCTCTTCTGGTTATTTTCTTTCTGATCCTATCGGTCGACGAGAAGAAGTTCAAAATACATACACTCAATTCTCTTCATTATTCGAGTAAACGAAACACAAAACGTGCCGTATTATATGAGTATATGGAAAAGGCGGGCTAGAATTCTCTTCGGGTTATTTTCTTTCTGATCCTATCGGTCGACGAGAAGAAGTTCAAAATACATACACTCAATTCTCTTCATCATTAGAGTAAACGAAACACA
>BGPR01014607.1:0-30689 GCA_013235015.1 Araneus ventricosus
GAATGTCTCTCAAGATATGGAGAAAAAGAAAATTAATCCTTCAATTAGAAGTTTTGATTCATATTTTATGAAGAAATAAGTTTGAATTCTGTCTCGCTGCTTCAGTCTCATAATTCGAATGTTTTTTTAATTACAAAAAGGAAAATACTTTGCATGTACTTACCAATCGAAGTTTCGACGAATAGTCTTCGAAGCAAATATAAAAATTACGAGTACTATGAAACACCAGGATAGCGATTTGAGTTTTCTAGGGAAAAAGTTTAATACATCATATTCATATATAAATACTATATTCATATATAAAGGCTAGATAGAGATATTTAAAGCAATAAGATAGAAATAAATTAATAGAAAAATGACAAGTACTGAGAAAATCCAGGATAGTGATTTAATTTTTCTCGAGATAAAAAAGATCTGGTATCTTATATATGTAATATAATTAACGCAAAAATAGAAGATATATTAGTGTTAGCGTTCAAGTTCGCAAGCCGTTAATGTGTACATTACCTAGTTAACCTGCAGATTTCCTGATTTGCTCCCTTAAAATGCGAAATCCTTTACAATAAAGTGAGAGTTTTCCTCACTTTACCGTAATGTGCAGTAAAATATTCAGAATCGTTAAAGTGTATGCATAAATTATAGATAAATAAATAAATAGTACTATGTTTTAAAAATTGTTCCACTGTTTTTTCATTTACAATCTAGATATGATCAATCTGTATCTGAAATGCTATTATAGTTCAGCAATTTTCAGTATATTTTATTTACAATTTTTTGATTATTATACGAGATTACTACTTACTTCATGGTACGAAAGTATAGCTTTTTTTTCATTACCGAGTTCATTGCTTAAATATTAATTTAAGCGTACAAGAATGTTGCTGCTGTTGGAACAAAAATATTCTTTCCATTTTAAGATTAACTTGTAAGTAGCGTATAGATTATCTACATAATCAGCAGATTAACTAGAAAATAAAAATGAAACAATTTCACGCAATTTAGTAGATCGACACAGTTAATATGCAGATTAACCAGATAATCTGCACATAACCTGATCTCCGCACTTTCACTTTAACTTATAATATAATAACTATTATAAGATTATAATTAAAATAAAATGTGTTGTAAAAAATAAAAATTACGTAATAAAGGTACCTGAAAAATTTTTAAAGCTGAAACTCATAGTATTAAAGTTATGATATGTAGAAGAAAAAAAATAAATTCTGGCTTCTCGAATTTGAGATAATCACTCACTAAAGGAATTTTTATCTCTGAACAATTAATTAAAAAATTCTTTTAGTAGTTTCTACAACACAATTTTTTATAATTTAATGAGATATCGAAAGAAATATTTGCCTCAAAAGAAGAAAGAGTCATGATGCTTGTGTTATGTAGACTCAACGCATTAATTTAAGGAAGAATATATGTAGATATTTTCTGTTTTTCCTAAATTAATAAGAAAAATTTCTTCAAGATACCAGTCCTATGAAATTTGTTCAAGATTTATTTTTACGTTACACGTTTTCTTTGAATAATAATTAAATAGATAAGGCGATAATTGCTTACATAATAATTTTGAAATATCTCGTTTTACTTTCAATAAGTATTTCAAGGTTACTTTCCTTTCCTCTCTTCTGGATTATTGAATTAAAAGACTTTTTTCAGGAAACGTGATAAATTCTTGGTGATGCATCTTGCAGGTTAGAACCACAGTCAGATGGCAAGGACAACTAACCGGTCTCTAAATTTACGCTCCTCACAAACATAAGAGAATTTTGGCCTCCTGTTATGACTTCATAAAGTTTTCAAAAGATACAGTAGAATAATATTTATTATAATTCATGGAGAGAAATTTTCTGTCTGAATCATCTCAGTAAAGAACTATGGTATCAATTTTTTCTTGTTTAAGTCGAATCTAAATCTCGGCCATACAAAAGACTAGAAGTGTGTATAATTTGTTTCTTCGTTCTGATTCAAGTAAACATAAACAAGGCAGGGATGAAATATTTGTTGCTTGAAAAATTTAAAATCATTTCACGATTAATATGCAGGAAAATAATTTATTTTGCAGTGTATGAACTTGACACACAATATTACTGACGAAAAAATGTTGACTTAACATCTGAGTAGAGTAACATCCACCGCCAATGTCCAGTGGCAAGTAAGTTGTCGATAAGGGATAGTTACTTAACTTAATTACTCTAAATTTGTTCTCAAAATTTGTCTCTCGTCAAGGTTACTTCTTGTCTGAAAGGTAAAAAGCAGCCGCGGATTCTACTTACCCTTTTTTTATGAAACCGATGCTGATATTATTCACTGTCACTTATTTCTTCTTTATGGAAGTTGAATAATAAAGAAAAAGAAACGAATCAATCATTGTATGACATCTGAAAAAGCTGCAAACAAGACTCACTAACTCTTCATGAATATGTTAATTTTGAGTCTTTAATATAATGAAGACATCTGTGTCAAGAATTAACATATTTTCTGTAGTGAGCAATAACCTATATCTGAACATTTCATTTAAATACAGTAAAGACGGTCACCCCTAGACTTAGATGTATTGAAATTATCCAGCCATAAAAAAACATTGAATATTTTAGATAAGAATGACAGATCGGTATATTCTTACATTCTGTTGTGGAGAACACTCCATCCATAGGATACAAGAAGGCAGAACCCCATACTTGGGGTGTAGAGGACCCTCTCGGCGATCACAAATCCCACAGGGAAGAACAGGTTGGAAGCAGGGAGGAAAGGGAAAGCCAGGAAAGCGGCACTCTGTGATGTAACAAATTAAGCATAAAATCAAAACTATTTTGTTTTTCGATGATTTGTTTATATTTTTGATAAAAAAAATAATTACAATTTGAGAGAACTTCTGAAATTATTGAATGAAAATTAGTAGAATTTTCATTAACACACAGTATACTCTATTAGCAAAAGATATTTTACGGTACCTCTACGATGTTGCTACAATATTTTGAATGCCGCACAACATCGTAAACATATCGTGTGAATGTAGTGAAGCTAATACGGTATACTTTTATTGAAATACTTTCGTGCCACAGTTTGATGTTGTGTTATGGGTGATGTCGAGACGTCCAGAAACGCTCAGAGTTCATTAATCGTCCCATCACGACAACACGATACTACTCTCAATTTTATCATCGTCGAAAATTATTTACGCTCGGATGGGTTGGCCTATTGCCATACCCAACACATTTGCCTAATATTCTACGAAATCCCGTCCGGTTTGATATCAGTGACCATCAACGATCAAGAAACCTATTGAGATTGATGACGGCAAATTAAGCGCATTGATCGAATGAAACCTATCTTACACGACACGAGAGATTCTTGAAGCATTGAGAATCTATCATTCAAGCATTCACGACCTGCTACAGAAGCTGGAGTTTGTGATACATGTTGGGTTACTCGAACATCAACCATGAGGAACCATCGCGCACTATATGGTTCATTCGACGCGCATTTCGGTTCCTCATCGACTTAAAGAAGTTCAGTCGATGATATCTGCGATATATTCCTCAAACGTGAGGAAAACGACCATCTTTAAAAGTGAAGTGGAAAAGTGCATTACTTAAACAATATGAAGCTAAATTGGCAGGGTGCTGACGTGATTATTCACCTCAAGCGACATTGGAAAATAAACGTTGATCAAAGGAAGGTTATGTTCTCATTGCCAGGGGATTTCAAATATGTGGTTTTGGAGTCCCTACCAAGGAGTCAAACAATTGATTCGAATGCAGCAATTGGACAGTTTGAATCATTCTATTATCCAGAAAAGTAAATCGTTTGGGAGATGGGGTTCCATCTCGATAACACTTGCAATTTGATTACGGGGGTTTGGCTAGTGCGTTTTGTCATTCCAACATATCGCCAATATTGCTCTGTTAAGAATCCCATGTGTTTCTCTCTCTTCGAAATCCCGTGTGTCACATATCCTTTAATTCAAACGAGGTTATAACTCAGCATTTTCTTCAACTTTTTTCCAATAAAGACAGGTCCTATGAACGAGAAATTTTGAAGCTCACTGAAAGATGGCAAGAAGTTATAGAACAAAACTTTTAATATATCGTTGATCATTCTTTGCTCTTTTTTTAAAATAATAGAAAAAAATGCATGACTTTTCTGACAATTATATATTTTGTGAAACTTCATAAAATAGTTATCGTCAATTCACAGAAACTCGAGATAAGCCGATGCCATTTTATGTTAATCTTTGACAATAGTTTAAATTCTGTAATAATTATAATTATCTGTTATAGATAATTAAACCAATTACAAAATTAAAGAAACTTAGATAATTTCAATACATTCATTTCCTCCCTTTGTAAAAAATAAAATTGAACTTATTGTATCAAACATTTGTGAAGAACAAAAATTATGTCTCCGTTCTCAACCAATTTTATCAACCCTCTTCTTTACGACAATTTATGAGATTAACTGTAAAGATTACGACCGACTTCGCAAGAACGCTGAGCACTCTTTCCATAATTATTACTCACTGGATTGTGAGAATAATGTTCGAATCGGCAACTTTTTATAAAATCAACGTAAAAATGTGGCTTGCAATAAACAGAATCTTCATTGAACTACATATACATTTCTTTGAGAATTTCGCGTTTTCTTAAATAAATTTTTAATACAAAAAAAAACCCATGCATCTATTACGATTAGATACTACAAATAACCAAGAGTTCTGCGAACAATAGACCTCGCTTTAAAAAAAAAGGCATTCTGCTCTTCATTGCAGTCTTTAAAGGTTTAGCCAATGTTGTCATTGCACAACCTGGAGGGGTTAGAGGGGGAGGGATGCATCCTCTCTCTCTCTCTCGATAGGGTCAGCAACACACTTCCATAACATGATTTCTAACCTCTGCCTTTCGTTTGCTGCGTTACATCAAAACTATATTGGGAACAAAGTTGTAGAAAAGTTTACTCTCAAGAGTGGATGTAGTTTGCAAATTTTTGTATAAAGAAACGTTTGGCTAGAATCGTTGAGAAAACTGAATATTACATGAAACTGAACCATTAAAACAATCATCACCTTGAAACTAAGGCAAAAATAAATATTCTTGCATTTACGTCGTTCTTAATGGCATCTAGGAACATTCATGCCAAATCCGAAGAAAATCGTACAAGGAGTTTAGTTGTGACAGTGCAACAAACAAATTTACAGACAAACAGACAAAATTATCGTTAAGTCACCGAAAAGTCGAATTAAAATGGGACCTCGCTTCTCTCAGTCAATTATCTGTGAACTGGAGGACTTACAGGACATAATGCCATGCATGTAAGATTTTTTTTTAAACTACAAGAAATGGATATCACAAACTCTGGGCCCATAGCAAACGAGATTGCGATGGCAAGTTAGATACTTTAGTGGTTTTTATTATAAAGTTCCAACTGGAAAAGTAACTATAGTAATATGGTTCAAGATACAATAAGTATTATCGACCTTGAGACTTTTTAATTTAGCTTCAATACATATGTACATTTTATCTTAAATATCTATATAAAAACCTTGTAAAATGTCTTAAAAGAAATTTTAAATAATAAATATGTTTTAGAATTTTAATAGAATAATGGAAAATGAATAAATTTGAGTAATAACTACATTCATGATTCTACATCAACAAATAAAAAATCTGCACTACTAATAATTTTTTCTGAAAAAATATTAAGAAAATTATAGAATACATCATATCATTTGAAATGCACTTCATTCTTTATCATTCAACAAAATTTTATTAAAGAAAATTCATTACTCAGACGTGGCACAGGCTTGGAACCAAAAAAGCTGAACTTCATAAATAATGAATCGTGCCAAACATAAATACCGAAAAGTAAAATAAATGTAATTAATCTAACAATAAAATAAATAAATTTATACAAAAAGTGCTTAAGATATTAAAAATATTGTAGAATTATTATATAATAAAAAAATAAGAATGATAAAATCCGATGCCGAAAAAGCGGAAAACAGCGTTTAATGTGTCATGTCTGATTACTATAAGAAAAAAATTCTTTTTCAAGCTTTTTTCTAAAGAAAATTTTTTATCCTTTAAGCGATGGCAATAGTTAAATTTCTCTACCCAACAGTGATAAATGTTTCAGGTCAAGATTCCTCTATTCGGCTCAATAGAATCGAATTTTATAGCAACCCTATGTCAGCGATCAGTAATGGAGATCTGTAAAATTTTCGATCTAAAGAGCACTTTTTTCAATAAAAGTAATCTACTCTTGTTCAGAGGAGAGTAAAAAATCGCCTGGATATTTGACTTTGGAAATCAATAAAACTATAAATAAAGTAAAAAAAATTAAAGGAAACTTTCAAAATACATACGTTTCGATGGGAAAACAGTAAAATTCCAAATAAATTTAAGATTTAGATTTGTATCTTTCACAAGAGGATTTACTTTAAATATTAATATCACCAGGAAGGAAACTGATTAGTGTATGTCTTTTAATAAAAAGACTTTTAAAAATCACAGCATCCAAAATAAAGAAGACATTCCAAAAATATTTTGAACGTTTATTAAAAACTATTAAAAGAAGTAACATTGTATCCCATTATCCATTCAAAATCTCCCATTTAAACGTGCATAAAATTAAGTAAATGTGTGATGTGCTGTTACTTATTTCATCTGGTCTAGCCTTCTTGGTCAGGGGAGGTTTGCGCAGAGTTGCATTCGGAGTATATATTGTACAATATTGCTAATATCCCTTTTCAAAAGTGAGACGCTTTAAGTGCTGCTCACTAATAAATCTGCAAAAGGTGAATTGTATACTTCTGTTAACTTTGATGGTATGACCACCTCCAAGAGATTTCCTATCATACGATTCGTGTGATGGAGGAGGCTCCCAACTATTCCATTTTTACTGGCCTCATCTCAATCTCTGCAAAATTTTACAAGTTCAGCTTTGATTTAGTTATATTAACATCTCATTTTAAAACAACACAACGGCTATTTTGGGACGGTACTCGTGATTTTGAACCGCGGTCAGGACGACACCTGAGTAACCCCCCTCTTCAAACTTCCGTATCACACCGCTAGGAGGAAGTCAAAGTTTTATACAAGGCGTTGTGTTTTGGGTGAAATTTACACTTAATACTTTTACTTCATACTTTTTTAGATATGATTCATAATTGTGGGTGAGATTCTAAATACGATAATTTTATGCTAGGATGCTTCTAATTTGTGTCAGAATGTTTTAAACACAACATACTTTCGGCGAAACTTGTTCTACTAAAAAGCCTTGTGCCATTGAAACTTCAATAAACCAAAATAAATAACATTTTTTAAAATAGAATTATCTCCGATTGATTTAATTTAATGCATAAATATATGATCTATGATGATGGTATTTCAGATCTCTAATAAACTAGTTATGTAAAAATTATGTAAAAAGTAGACAAAGATTTAACAATCTTTTGAATATTAATTGCGAGACTTTAGATTTCTTTTATTTGATCCGATATTTCATAATACTTGCTTTAAATTATCGTGCAAAATCAAAGTTCTTTTAACGATAGAAACAAAATGATTGTGATAATAGAGAATTAGATTAAGAATTACTTCATTGACAAATTACCATTAGTATTGTCTTGGATCTGGCCTCATATTCCCATAGGCTAGTCCATAGAAGAGTACCGAAGACTGCGTAAAAGCCTAAAGTTGCCATGTTCCTCGGATCCAGAAACGAAGTGACCAAAGCTACAGTAGCCATTGTCCAGTCGCAGCATAGATCGCAGGGAAAGATGAGCAGCCAGCTGTTCAAAGCTACTAGGTAGTGCATAGTCAATTGGCGAGCAGGGGTGCCTGCAGCTGCAGCTGGATTGTCGAACCTGAGAAGAAAAATCTTTTATCTATAAAAACTGATGTTTGAAAAGGAAAGAATTCAAAACTGCATATAGTATTCAGTAATTAAATACTAATTAGCGTGAGCATATATTTAATAAATTATTTTTATCAATGACACATTTTTTGTTTAAAAAAAATTGGTTTTGGACTGATTGAGTGAAATTATCTAAAGATGTGCTAGAAAAATGCATTACAATTTGAATCTAACGGTTTCCTTTTTTTCATTCTATGCTAATATGAAAAGAATATTTATGCCTTTTATCTTAAGTAAATTCCATGCTGAATTTTTAAAAAAAATAATCAAAAAATTTCTAACTACTTATGTTTTAATATAATTCTAAAATCGTATGTTATCATTTTGTACATAGACATAGCAGATTACTGGAACAAATATTCTTCTACAAGCACTGAAGCACACATTACCTTAAGTGACAAATGCAGTAAGCCCACCACGTTCGATGTATTATGAAATCAGTAATACAATCAATTATACACTTGCCTCACTGATTTTAAGATTGCTCACGAAATTATGACTATGAAACATTTCATTTAAATATCTATGTTAGCGTCACGAAACTATGACTTATAAAAAGGAAAAAAATTGTGTTCATGTACTGCTGGAATAAAAAGGGAAACAAAATATAATCTTTTTCCGAACAATTTACAAGATAATGTCAAGAATTAGTTTTGAATAATGTGCATATAAGGCATTTTTTGTAAGATAGCCAGTATGGTTTGATTAAGGTATTTTAATGTATTTCATTAGGATTTTTACTGCCATGCTTGTTTTAGTTTCTCAGGAAGAATATTTCTTTTGATATTTTTAGTTAGAACAATTTTGTATCGAGTATAACGTCTTAATTACAACTTATTCGAAGTGATTTAGTCTAATTTTTGATGGAATAAACACCACCATTAAGTTTAATTTAATTATATTAACGTCCCGCTTTAAAACAACACGAGGGCTATATTTTGGGACGGATCTCGTAATTCTGAACCGTTTCAGATGACGAGTACGACGCCTGAGCTGGCACCCCTTCCGCCTCTCCAAGCTTCGGCACCACACCAGCGGCAGGGCGTTTGGCCATTAAGCACTTCGGCGTTCTCTAGGCCCCTCACACAGCGGATCTTCGAGCGGTTTTGAGTCTGGGACCCTCCGCCCTTAAAGCAGAGACATTACCACCGCGGCCCCACACCACCCTTAAATAATCACTTTATATTTTACATTTGTTAAGTATACTTTTAAAACAATACACGAATAAATGATTATTACTAGAACTTGAATATGAGCTTAATCTCTTCAAATAAGACATAATTTGGTTCAAGTGCTAAGCTTCGAATACAAGTTTTGGGTTTTTCATATAAAGACTGTTAGGAAAGAAATCCAGAAGATTTGAACTCACTTGGTGAAAACAGGAAGCTGTGATCCCATTACACTGATTCTCAGTAACAAAAGAAATAAAGAAAAAGCAACAAGAGCGGCCATGCGAAGACCAGCTTCTCTTAGTCTAGATGTATATTTGGATCCCATTAACACATTCGGTAGCTCAGGAAATCTTAGCTGGGAAGAGACAAGGTTGCAATTTTAAACACATTTCACTTTCATAAACA
The DNA here is from genome assembly GCA_013235015.1 of Araneus ventricosus. Taxonomy (NCBI): domain Eukaryota; kingdom Metazoa; phylum Arthropoda; class Arachnida; order Araneae; family Araneidae; genus Araneus; species Araneus ventricosus. The sequence goes on from BGPR01014607.1 coordinate 9,501, forward strand.
CAATATTTGATAATTAATGAAACTAACTGTATTAAATGCAATTATGCAGCAAGGAACCAAAGCCAAATTACGTATTTTGAAGTATAGCTGTTTTTATGAAACATTTCAGAAAAAAAATTCTGAAGCTAAATAATCCCGAAATTCTGAGTATTCTGATGTGCAAACGATTAGAGCAAGGATTCCCAACCTTTATTTCCTCCCACACCCCTTGAATAGTCTTTTTATTATTGTGTACCCCTACTGTCAAACCCCTCCCAACTATCCATCTGTTCAAAGAAGTTAGTAATTTCAAGGGCTTGAGAGGCAAAAGATTTAATTTAATAATTTATTGCATTTCGGGGTCTATTTTTGATTTTTCATTTTCCTCCACTTTTTATACATAGTATTAGTTCCACGTCCTAACAAATGAAAATTTCAATGAAATAATTTCGCATTAACTCATGATGAAAGCTAACAATTACTCATCGTGATAACCAATTAATCAAAAGGAAGCCAATTTCAAATGCCATCCATTAGTTTGTTTCATACTAGTTTTATAAAGGCTATTAAGTTGAAATGAAGACATAAAATCCCATGCCTGGAGATGAATCAAGCTTGCGGTGATATTTGTTATTGATATGCGCATAAGACGAGAATATTCTTTCCACAAGTTCTGCGTACGTAAATGTTATTAATTACATAATTTCTTGCTTGAACACCGAGTTTTTGGTATTTTTCTTTCATTGCTGCCCAATAGGCTTTCGCTCTTGCAAAACTCCCTTCTCACAGGAACTTGGGGAAACAATATTTAATTTTTTTCATTTTAATTCCTTACGTTTTGTTTCGGCCATTACTAAGACTACGTTTGCGTACCCCTGACTGATCCTCCGCGTCCCGCCAGGGCTACGCATCTCCCAGGTTGAGAACCTCTGGCTTAGAGTAATCGATTGAATTTCACACCTCAAACTATGCACATTTAGATACAGTTTTCAGTAATGAAATCGAAATCCATAATATGGCAGCTGGCTCCCACATTCAAAAGTGCATCCAAGTTATAATATAAATTGAACTATTAAGAAATAAAAAAGATCCCTTTTACAGTAATTTAATGCTGCAATTATTTAAATTGCCTTAATTTCTGTTCTGCAAGAATCCAAAACATCATTAAATTATTTATCAATACTTCTCTTTATTTATTCCGTTGAAAGTGCTTAATCAGGACTTAGGCAAAGTTCATACCAAAATATACAAATATAATATATGCGTGCTAATTCAAAACTGTATTGCACAAATCGTTAATTATACAAATAATTTCAATTAAAATGATCATTTTAGATAATTGTGACACATAACTGCAACATAATAGTATAGAAATAGCAGTGAATTTGTAGATTAGAAGCATTACCCGGTGGACGACGAAGATTTCGAACGCGCAGCAAACTCCAACCACAGTGATTCCCTGCTCTTTAGAGAAAGTTGCCATTCCAACGAAGAGCAAGCACCATGACATCGACGTCCAGTCTGCAGGAATAAAAAGCTGTTAATGCTCACAATCACTCAATTGTTCAGAACTGCATATCGATCCTCTGATAACGATATGAGCAATTTTGATCTCATTTTTTTCTTTATATATTCTTATAATGTTTTTTGTCAAAAGCTTCATTTTTCATTTTAATTAAGAAGACAATGGAAATTTAAATCATTCTCTTGGATCTGAGTAGAGAAATTTTCTGGGCAGTACTTTTGAAACAAAACAACCAATGAAGGCTGAATCTGATGACTGAGTGTATATCCCGGAATTCCAATCTAGGAATTATAGATGCATGAGTTGTCTAACAGTAAGGGAAAAGAAAAAAAAATGCTGCAACGGAACATTTTACACATCATCATCAACAAAAAATAATTGTATCTGCATAAATTTCGATTCAAAATATGAAAACACGCTTCCTTATTAAAAGAAACTCATTTTTCAACATCTTTTAAGGCATGAAACAATTGTTCAAACATGGAAACAAGTATGAAATGCGAATTAATTTCCTGTCATCGGAATTGTTTTGTCTTGTCAGTAATCATTAAAAAGCGCAGGGAGGAATAAAAGAGAGAGAGAGATTTTTGTTCAATTAAGAAAATCAATTAAATGCACTTTATGTGTCAACTAACATGGCTTAAGTCACATTACACATCATTTAAACTTCCCCACGTCATTTTAACGATTTTTAAATAAAAGGAATTTACTTTACGCCCCGTGATGCAATAAGAATGACGATCTCTGATCAAGTGACAGCAAAATCATTAAACATCGACCGATTCATTTACTTAGTTTCGCGAATAAAGAATCATTTACTCGATTTGTTTACATACATCTTTTAAAGAAATGCAGTTTTAATCTTTTATTTTCAGATAAATATTATAAACAGCAGCTCTATTTAGCTTTTCGGCTCATAGTGGATAAAATAGTTTGTATTACACACTTTTATTTAACTCGACTTGTTTTATGTTTGGAATTTTGTAATAAATTTCTTTACTCTCTTCTTGGTGTTCTAGAGTTTTGCTATTTTATACGCTTGTGTATTCTGGATGAAAAGTCACTATTCTAATATTTTTATAATTTAATTATCATTTTGTCGGTTAATTTGATTAACTTTTTGTTCTATACTAGAGGCGACACTTGGTGTTGAATAGAAGAAAATTTGATTCCAAAAATCCATAACATTTATAATAATAAATTATAAATTAGACTAAAAAGTAAAAAAAGACTTAAAATAAAAAAAATCTACATTTTAGTACATTAATGAAATTCTATTTTAAAAACTGTTTGTATTAAATTTGTTCTGTTTAAATATCTACCGTTTTTCAAAAGGACTGAGTAATTCTTGTGTCAAACATATAAATGTAAACATTTAAAAACAAATTTGGTTATAACAAGGAAACTATTCTGTAATACACAAGGGCCAATTTTATCTATTCCTTATTACATTTCCAAAGTTTATATTTTAATGTTTCAAATTTTGTTCATTCATGCATTCATTTGCCTAATATCTTTGCACCATTCCATAAAGCTCAAATCTATTGTTTTCAGTATTTGACTAAAACCCTATCCATACTCTTTTGTTCAATTCATTTGAAAAATATATTTCAGACCTTCATACGATTAAAAAAAACTGTTTATCTTCAAGTTGAATAATGAAGACTGAAATTTATCTCATTTATAAGGCAAACAAAAAGTATAAGCACATTATTACAATTCCCAAAGCGAGACATTGAAATTCAGATGATGAAAGAACATTCATATCTTGCCTGTATTCGGCACTGCTGTGGCAGCATTTGTGTAGCACAGGAAAGCCAGTAAAAAGAACAGCGAGGATAGTATTTCGGCACGTCCCACGACACCTGTTACCTGTTAATAAAAAGAGTTCATATGTTTATTCGGCATCCTCAGAGAAACAAAGCTGTTAAAATTTACAAGAATACATGATGATTCAAAATATGATTTCTTTTTTGTATTTTTAAAAGAAAGTATTAGATGAGATATTAAAAACTTTATTTAAATCAGGTGAATATTTCTTGAATGTTATTGTAAAAGGCGGAAAATGCATTTAAATAAATGTGGTTAATTGCCTATTGTGTATATAAACTGCAGTGTTTTTTAAAAAAACTGAAATAATTTTACATCCTATACAAAAATTATTTCAATCACATCATTTAAAATAACAATAAGTTTCGGAAATACATCATTCATTAAATACCATCACTTACGAAACTCAAATAAATAAATAAAAGTTCAAATATACAGGCATTTAATGGATATAAAAGCAAGCCTGTATTAAAGGACTAGTAAAAAAGCGTACTATTGGCATATCAACTTTGAAACTCTATGTACGTATTTTTTAGTTTTATGATTTTTGTACTCATCTAGATAAAAGAGATATCAAACAAATGAGAAATGACTCCGAATGAATAAAATTATAACCGATTATTCTACAATCATAGGAAATGATTAGCAACTATTTTACACTGTCTATCAGACAACCAAAATTCAAATATTATAAAACTATTAAATAACTTTCTATAACTCAAGTTAATGCAAGGTTAAATCAAGTTAAGCAAAACATGATATTAGATTTGGAAATGTGTCTCTTTAAATATTTATGATCGCATCAGAGCAGAAAATTATTTTTTAATATTAAACGCAGAGGAGATAACGGTAGTTTTGAGCCCATTTTTCCCACCCAAAATGTGAGCATATGGGGCAAATTATTTCAGGGAATATTTCAATTAAAAAAATTAAATATTACAAAATAATTTTTTGTTAAAAAAATTGGTATCCTATCTTTTCGACGGAAATGCATTAATGACTTTCGAAATGAATGGTTTGACGATTTGTAGAAAGGTTACAAGATTTTGGAAATTTTGAACATGCCATTCAATTAATGATCAGCAAAGGGCAGAGACAAGAGATAGTTAAAAGACATCAATCCACCATATAACCTTTCGCATGTTATGCAATAGATTTTTCTGTCGGTCAGAAAAGGTATCCGAACAAATTTTGTTGCTCAGAGTTTATAAAGATTAAAATCAAGCAAAACATATTAGATTTAGATTAAACATCTCTTTAAATATTTATGATCGCATTTGTATAAGGGTACATTCACACATTTATTTCCATAAGTTTTGAAATTTTCCTATAGGAACTACCATCTCTATTTTAATGTCACTTCATTTCGAATAATCGAAGCATCTATATTTATTAAATATTTCAAATACTTTTATGCGAATGACTTTTCAATCGACGCAGTTATTCTACTTGAAATGCAAGTTGCATTTTATCGAATAAATTCCCAGTATGAAAAAAGGAAATAAATCCATTTGTCATCAATTTGAATTTTCAGCCAACAATAGTTCAAAAATTTTGACGAGAAAATGGATTACGTCAATTCTTTTCTTATTTTCTTCAAACGAATTTTTAAACAAACATAATATACGATATATTCCATGGGTTGGAAATCTGTACAAATCTCATTAAATATAATTAATATGTTTCAATTCTTTCTCACGTCAATTTTTATTTTTATCCAGAAATTAAAATATAATTTAAACAATTTAAAACTTTCTTAAGCGTAGCTGATATCGACGGGTTGAGCTGTGTTACTGCCAGATTTATATTCAATAGGAAGGTGAGATTCCCTTCCAAAATAGATGAATAGTCAAGACATCATCAACATCAATGTGGTATCATGCTGAATTTAATCATCCTTTGAGTAGTTCAACATCATGAGAACTCGGTTGTCTCGCTCTTGTAGTCATTTGTGAAATGCATAAAAGTCACAGTTGGGGGGGGGGGGGGGAGTTACACTCACGAACTGTAAAAAATGCCTGACATAATCGAATTGCGACTATTCTCAAAGATTTCTGATGCATGCTGGACAGGAGTGACTGTTACTGAAATGTGTGTGATAATATCATCAGATTTGTCCAAGGGGTTTCTTACATCGGAGCTATTGGGTGACACCAAACAATATTATTGACACAGAATAAGTCTGGAGATCCTATCGAACAATGTATAGGACCACCAAGCCTGTTCCGCGAAAGCCCAAATCTCACGTTTTAGTGTTGTTCCATAATAAGAATTATTCATCCAAAACATCTAGAAAAACTTTCTCCAGAAGTATGCGATTGCAGACAATCAGATATAATGTATTTGCCTAGTGAGTGCTCAACAACAATTCTGATCCAAAAATATACTGCAAAAGTTCGGGAATCATGGAAGTACTCTAACGCCATTTATCACGAGAACATCATGTTTCTGGCTTTGCATGACACCGATTCGACTTTGAGTACCTTCCCGAAATTTCTACACGATGTAATTATGCAACTTATTGTTCAATTAGCGGGAGTGTTTTCCCTCTATATTTTGTGTTTCATGAATATGCATTTTGAATGCCTTCCTTTCACCGGATTGGATCCAACATTTTATGTAAATCTCAGTTCTCAATTCAGTTGGTCAACAGTCCTGATGACACAACCTTATACCGAATTTCATCTATCCAGCTCGTTGCGTTATTGTATTGGCATGTATACGGACGGATTAACAGACAGACTAGCAATTGTAGATTTCTGTCCAAAATTTGATAGAAATCTACAACGTTGGTGTGAAGACCGCATACTGAATTTTATTCGTCAAGCGTGTTACTACTTTGAGTTAACATGTTCCCAGACAGGCAGATAGAAAATCCCAAAAATTGGTTTTTTTTCGCCCCAGGAAGGTTTAAAATGTGTAGATTCATCAAGGCAAATTTGTTTGACGATTGCAATTCTTTCTCTTTGTATAGAAGCAAGTAGCAAATCCTTAGTCAATAGACAAAAATATTTTCAGGTAATTAAATGAAAATTATCATTTAACACATTTAAGCGTTTAACGCATTTTAATAATTTTAATTTAACGTACTTGAACACGAATGAAGCATTTAGTTGAGACCTTGCATTATTATATGTGTAAATTCCACTGAACTGCAGTTTGAATCTCTTAACACTATTTAGCAACTAAACACTTCCAGTTAAGTTAACTTTTAATGGTATACACTGATATAATGACACTTAGCAAAGAATATTATCAAAACTTTTGAAATATGATCCGTTTCATTTTGTAAAAAACAAACTGTACTTCAATGGAAGAAGCAATCTCTTTCATTGAACTTCATGACAGCCAAAACATCCACTCATTTGAAATTCTAATCCACAATTGGAATGTAAAAGAGACCCGTTTGAGTCAGAACGTACTTAATGGACACCGAAACGTTCGCTTATCTAAATAATATCAAGGACTACTTCTGTCTTGAGGGAGAATATCGACTAATAGCTTGAAATTTAAACTTGCATTAACGGTTAAAAAGCAAAAAGATTCCGATATCCGCAAATCGATTTTTTGTCTTCTTCGCTTTGCTTTAAGTGACGGCGACCTAAGTAACCCTGAAGGCCTTGAATGCTCCTGGTCCAACCCATTCCTTTCTTTTCCGATTTCCACTGATATATTTTAAGGATCTTTTCAAAGGAAGAGGCCCGCTCTCTAAAACAGTTAATAGACCGAGGGCTTTTCCGATGTTTTACTTCTGCAAGCCCCCAGGTTCTTTGCTTTAAAGGAAAAAATAATCGATAAAGATGATCTCTTGCCATGTTTGACAGCCAACTATGAAAAGGGGAAGTGAGTTTGATGCTAGTAGACAAACTTCTGCCTTTGAAAGGGCCGCCATGGAAAGTTTATTTGAGGAAAAGGGGGTGATGTGGAGGTAAAAAAGAAGCGCTTTCCATTTCAGATGCAGGAAGGGTTTCACAAAAGAACGTGAAGTAAACCGTTTCCTGGATGACTGAATAGCCGTTTTGTTGGCAGATTGTTTATTCTGTGAAGTGAAAAGAACTTTTCAGTGCCATGTTTATTGGAATATTAGTGGAAAAATGAAAGGACATGTACTGAAATTACTGCTTATATTTACGTTAGCCGTTTTGCATTAGCGAGTCTTTTCTTCTTGAATAAGAGAGGTTAAACATAGAACTTTTCAGTGTCGTGTTTATTGGTTTATTAGCGGAGAAAAAAGTAAAAAAGCTGTTTAATTTTCCATTAGTCATTTTGCATTAGTGAATCTTTATTTTCTGAATAAAGGAGAGTACATTTAAAACTTTTTGTTGCCATCTTTATAAGAGGAATAAAATGGAAGGAGAGATATTGATAGGACTACAGAATTTTATATTAATTATTTTGCAATAGTGAGTTTTTTTAGGAATAGGAGAGATTAAAATTGTCCGAAAAGAAAAATTAATGTTTTTTTTATTATTGTTGTTTTTGCAAAATGTATAGGTTTCGAAAGGTGCCATTTAAATTATTGTAGTAAATCGTTTTACCTGTTCTTTCATTAATATATTACACCACAGATTATGGCCCACTTCATCATGAAAATTAGTAAAACAATACTAACGATCAACTGTGTGGTAATTCGACTTTCTGTGATTTCTAGAAATCTACGAATAATATTTTTTTTCTATTTCTTTCTTTTTTTGTGAAGTAAACATAAATAATAGAAATTAAATGGATTAATCCATTTCTTATTATTTGTGTGACATTTGTATCGATGAATCATCAATAATCAAATAAGACTAACAATCTTTTTCAAAGTATCGGGAAAGGATTGTTCTGAATTCGGAAAGATTTCGAAGAAACCCGATTTTCCTAATGCGCCATTTGTTAAATGAAGATTAATGAAGCATGTTAGGTTTGCGCCTAAATTTTTTTTCTTGGACTATTCTTTGACTACTCTTATGAAGTTGAAAAAAATATCGGTTTAGAAGCCTGCGCTGCTTTTAGAAATTAGTTCCTTGTTCGGCAAAAACATTAACTAAATGATGAGCTAAAGAACAGTTTACAAATTCAGCATATCATTACAACTGTAAAACTTTGTTTATCATGTGCTACCATGGCATTTTGCCTAAAGCTCGTAGTGTCTTTAAAAATACATTGTCAACAATAAAGAACAGTAACTTCCTCAAGCTATAGCCGTAACGGTGTGCCTTCCAAGTGGACGTTAGAGGGAAAGTGGAGACCCTTTTATGCGTAACTATTTTAACTTGCTAGTTTAATATAAAGAATATTACTAATAAATAGTAATATTAACAGTGGCAGAGCTAGTAGAAATTAGTCTATGAAAATGGTACAACCAATTTGTTCATTTTCGAATTTACCTTAGTCAAATATGTTGAGTTATATTCAGATATGCAAGGTGTGACCAATAAGTAGGTTGAATCATTCCTCAAATCTTGAATGGGAACGATCCGATAATCAGCGACACCATCGTTGTGTTCCGTAATATTCAATTCAGTAGTGCGCGGTTTCATGTGCCTGTGAGTCTTGATAAATTTATTATCGACTGTTGTCTGTGCGGCTATTTTGTGGCGTGTCATGGAGCAGAGAGTCAATTTGAAATTCTTGTATAAATTGGGTAAATCAGCAGGCGAAAGTCATGCAATGCTGAAGCAAGTGTATGGAGATGACACCATGAGCTTGAAGACAGTGTACTGCGAGGTGCTCAAACGACTCTTGGCTCGTATTCGTCGTGTACGTGCACATCTGAAGCAACCTGGCTCTTGGTTTCGCTTGCACGATAATGCACGGCCGCACACCGCTACGCTTGTAAAGCAGTTTCTGGCTCAACATGGGGTTACTAAACTGTCGCACCCACCGTATCCCCCAGACTTGTCACTACCGTACTTTTTCCTGTTTCCTAAACTTTAAGTGGCTCTGAAAGGGCGAAGATTTACAGGCATTACACAGATTCAAGCTGCTGTGACACGGGAATTGAAAGCGATAGGTACCAGTGGAGGAGTTTTCAAGAGCTTTCAATGATTTGTCTGAACGTTGTAAGAGGTGCATAATGTGCGACGGAGACTATTTTGAAAGACTGTAAACAGTTTGCATGTGAGGCCTACACAATGTAAAACTTATTTCATCATTCACCTTACTTATTGTAATACCTTGTATTTCTCAGACAAGGAATACGTAATTAGGAAGAAGAATTGTTCTCGGAAATCTTTTTGATTCTGTTTGATAGATGATAATTTGAAGAAATACATTTCAATTTGATTTTCTCTTTCTAGTGGATTTTTTAAAATCATCAAATCACTATACATACCTAAGAGCCCAACTAAATTCATGTTGGTACATGTGAGCTGGAATTTGTTTTGTCGATTTCAATTTCTTTGTTCTTCTTTAGAATTTTAGTTTGAACTTAAATTTACATAAAAAATTGATGTGAATAGTTTTTATTAATATTTAATCACTCTAAGTAGCATAAATTTAACACCAACACTGAATTGCCTATGGCAGGAAATACCAACTAAATAGATTACAGTATACAAACCAAAATAAATGACTCACTGATATTATTGAATAATTCAGATTTTGTAATAAAAAGATTTGATTTGAGTGGAATTTTCGTTTTGAGTGGAATTTTCGTTTTGAGTCAAGACAAATTCGTAATATGTGTTTGGGCAGAAATTATGCGAAATACTTAATAGCAATGATCTTAAAAAATAAACTGTTTACACTTCTGGTTCATAGACTGCATTTTGTTATCAAAGAACGAGACTTTAGGGTTTTTTGAGTTTTGTTTTACATTATTAAAACAAATTCTTTGATTTGTAGAAAACAGTGAGTGTTTGGTTTAAAATGGTTACCCATTTATTTGTTATAAGGACAGTAACGAAACCATTAACGAATTTTGAAGAATTATGAATCAGAATTTTTTAGTGACATGCACGACATAATTAATTAGTTTAACAACCAAAGAGAATGTAAATTTTCCACTATTTAATATCCCAAATCAGTAGTTACAAAAGTTTAACCCTCTAAGTGTTTCACACGTATTTTTCCGTTTCTCGTGTTGAGTTTAAAAGCAGACAATTCATGTTCATATGAATAATTTCTAAAACTTCAATGCATAAAATATTCTTAAGATTCCAGAGACTTGATTAAACTCAATAAAGATCCAAATACTTTATATCACTTTAAAAGCAGATTTTTAAGACTTTAAAGCTAGTACATCAAAATAGCAAACCTCTCAGAGAGTTAAACATTGTAATCTACTCTACTATTGTGTTGAACCTCTCAGCATTTTTGGAAAATGAAATTCGAACATTTTTAGACACTGAAACACTTTGCATTCATTGCATAAATAAATCGTTTTGAGTGCATACGTTCAACTTTACACATATCATTCTTGAATATTCAATACTATGATTCCAACGTCGGTTTTGTGATTATTTGCCTTTTTGAGATTCACTGTACATATTGAATGCTTCATTACACATCAAAAGGGCTTTCTGGTATCTAAGATTCCCGACAAATCCGCGCTATCCATGTAATATGCCAGCACAATTTTCCAATCAGGCATTGAATCCATCAACCGGACTTCAGCCCCAACTCCGGTATGGATTTGAAAGGCGTTAATATTCAATATCCCTCTCTATTAATAGCTGTGAAGGGTCCTGACATGCAGATGTATGGAAATTAAACGGCGATGAATTCAGTTATGAATCATATAAACAGATTCTGAACGAGAGAGCATCTTTCATAACTAATCTTTCGTCACTGCAGCTTCGGGATAGGATCTCCGATTATTTAGTAATTCAGGTGTGAGGAATTCATACGGATTGCGAAAACGTGAATCCGGGATCAGATGATGCTGAAAGCTGTGACGATTGCCGTGTTTATCAAATGCTCGTAATATTCTAATTCGGGTGTAAGCTATCAGTTATGCTACCTTTAACTAATCAAACTCGTTCTCAAAACTCTGAATGCATTTAACAAACTTTAATTTATTATAAAGAAAGGGCTTCTTGGTTTCATTCACAAATTTGAATATGAAATAGTATCGGTAAGCTATAGATCACCAATCCAGAAAGTCAGAAGCTCATATTTTCTCATTGAACAAAGGAAAATAAATGAAATGTACACACGTTAGAAGTTAAACTTCTTTGTCCCGATTGAAAACTAAAATTTAATATGCATGCTAGAATTTCATGCAAATAGAACAATAAAAGGAGTGAAGGGAGATGGTAAATACGACTTAAAAATTATAATTAAATAAAATATGAATATTTATTTTTAGTGATTTAATATGATCTATAATTTAAAGTATAAAGAAATATATTAGCATTAATAAAAATACATTAGAACCAATAAAGTTTTAGCATAATTTTTATCGGATTAATATAAGAGACTATTTGATAATTAAAAACAATCAATCTTTAATTATTCTAAAATATTTATGAATACACTACTTGATTACACTACTTTTTATCGCAAACCTTTTTTATTTGACCAATATATGCGAAGCTATTAATTTATCTGCACATTCAAAATGAATTACTTATGGATATAATATGCATGATTATATACATTGTAATTTCTTTGTAAAATGAATTAATTTGAATTTTATTGAAGAATAAGACATGTGCTCTGTTTAACACCTTATATCGTATAAAACATCTTATATGAGCAGAAAAATAAAGCAACTTAATTTGAAAAAAACTGTTGTAAAAAGAATCCAGCCAAGACAATGTTGTCAAGGGTCACCTGCTGGCATGGGTTCAAAAAATGGGAACTTTTGATTTGATTATTTTTTTACTCTTTATATTTTATATTTTAAAACATTACTCAAAGAGCATGTGCATTGGACCTTACCACTACTACTCTTTCAATATAGGTACCTAACATGTGTGTAATACTCTCTCAGCTCTAAAACGATTATATAAAGTCTCTCTTTAACCTCTAACTTCATACTATCGTTTTTTCTGTGCATCGTGCGCGCGCAGCTTGTATCACTAATGAAAATTTCACCTTCAGTAGCTAAAGAAGTATAACTTCAAAAATTTATTTTGAAATTCACATGAAACTAAGATAAGGAATTACCAAAATTACGATGGAAATCGTTTTAAAAATAATTCCATTCTAGGTCTAATATTGCGTTAGTTTATGTATCATATTTCTGAGTAAAATTGCAAGAATTACAAAACTTTTTTTAGTATAATTTTCTTTTAAATTCGTTTCTTTTATATAAAAAAATACAAATGTTGTTGGCTTATTATAAACCGAATATATTTGTTCACCTAAATAGTTTTTTATAAATTGCATTGTTATTATCTAAGTCATACATCACAAGCTATCTCTTAGTTTCATAATCTCCAATAAATAATCTGAAAGCTAAGCGCACTGGCCCGAACCGAAACTTTGATAAGTTGGATCTAATTGCTGTAGCTTTAATGGGATAGAATGACAACTTTTTGTAACTCTTGAATGTAATGAGGGGAAAATCCCTTAATTTCATCGCCTAAAATTAATTTGGACCGTGAAAAAAGTTGTAGCGCATTGCTTTTCTGTATAATATTTGCTATACGGTATGTATGTTTGTGTATTAATTTGAGTCTCATCAAATTAGCAGCAACTATGAAAAATCCTTCAGTTTCCTTTATTTATTACATATTAATTATGTAAGAAATCAAATTCTGCATATATCAGAAGATTTTCCTGTAGTATATTTTCCTGTAGTATATTTTCCTGTAAAGAGATAAGCAAAATCATACGATTGTAGCACATGTATTAAACCCTGATTATATTCCTTTTACTCAATATAATATTTTACGAGAGCCAAGTTGATTTTCACTTAATTTTTTTATCTGGGAAGCATGTGTTTTCTTAAATTAACTTTTATTTTCAAAAGTCCGACATTTTGTCCAGTTTCCATAAATTTTATAAACGGCATTTTATAGGACTCATGAAATTTTAACCCAATGAGGATTTATATTTTGGAGAAATCATTTGAGTTATTTCTATGCTTTCTCATGTATTTGTTTGTAATTACAGCTTTAATTTCCCCGGAGGTGCAACAAAAACAGGGGAAAATCATCTTTTTTAAAAAATTATAAAATAAAAAAAAACTTCAAAATATGCATTGAATTAATCTCTAGAACTAATTTGACATCAAGTCAAATTAGTTCTAGAAAACTCTTCCTAAATAAGTATAGTTACAATTTTTATGCAGAAGATTCGAATTAAAATACTCAACTGAAAATTTTAAATCTAAAATTATTTACTATTTTTTATGTTCACTTTTGCTATATGAACTTTTTATGCATATTAACTCTTTTAAATAAGCCATTTCGTTGTATAATTATGTGGCGAAAATAATTCCTACTCAAAGCGATGAAAGTTACTAGTAGATAATAATAATATAGCAATCATTATACAATAAGATTTTTTAAAACGGAAATATACTTACTGCTTCAGTGTGGACGGGATGGGTTGCGAACAAAAGCCCTGCTACGAAGGCAGTAGAACTCGGTACGAACATGTTACAAATCCTATATAAACAAAGAAACGAAAATGTGCAGAGAATTAAATTTTAAAAGTACAGTAAAATCTCTCGTAACTGGTTAGCTAGCAATATCAAAATAACGGCGCTTTCAAAGGTATAAATTTTAATCCAAAATTTAGGTCTATGAGATAAGAAAAATATGTAATGGGCTGACAGTCTGAAAGAAATTGTCGTATGTAATATCCTATCTATGTCTTGTCCCATGTCCCTGCGACTCAGGCAGTAGCGTAGTGCAGAAGGGGATAGAGGTAGAGAGGAGTTACAGATCTCCCTGCCGCCGGTCTTAGGGGTGCCACGGAGACAAAACATTAGTGCGTTTATGTCATTTTTTAAGTCAAATATTGAGGGGCAAAAAAATATAATGTCATGGCCCGTGCGCCATTTACCTTTGTTGGGCCACTGATGACGACCGAGGGCGCAAAAATCATCCCATGTCCCGGGCGCGACTTACCTTCGCTACGCCACTGGAAGCCGGTGACAATTAAGTAAGCAGACAGATATTCGAAATTATATGGGATTACACTAAGGAAGGCGTAACTTTCATGCGATAATTTTGCTTCATTCTGAAATTTAAAATTGCGTGTATGTGTTTAGTTTTAAATAATTGTATGAATTGGGATATTATTTATTTACTTGTGGCCGACAGATAGGAAAAGTTGACCAAAGGACTTCACATGATGCAATATCCGCAGATGGATGGTATCACAAAATATGAGCAAGTAATTTCCAGAAATATGTATTCAATTATACGAAAAATCTCTCATCCGACCAAGGCGAGGTCCCGTTACTGCTAGTTAAGGGAGATTCTTATGGAGATAAATTAGAATTTTCCAGAACATCTTTAGTAGATATTCAATGACAGCACCAACACTTTTCATACAACACTACTTGAAATACAAATACTTCAAACATACATGAAAACGGCATACTTGAAATACAACAGTGTCCAATAAACAGAGAACTTTTCCAAATTCTTACCTCATGTACAAGGAAGAAACAATGGCGTGCATGATAACATTTGTCAGATGATAACCGTAAGGTTGCAGTTTATGAAAGTAATAATTGATTCGATAAGTAAGAACGCACAAGGGACGGTAGGATTTGTGGCTTTGTTCCTAGAAAAACAAGGACATACAAGAACAAATTTGTCGCATTTTGCACATGAAAGTACGCAATTATTCAAGACTTATATCTCAATTTAATATGAAAAAGACAGTTTGTATGCCGCTTAGTTTTTATTTATTTTTGGCAGCGAAGCATGGTGAATTGAACTTTGCTCTATATTTCGACAGGTATAATTTAATTGAGTTAATCATGTTTCGTAGCATGCGAGGGGTGTTTGGGGAGGGGGACTCTCATTTTTGAACAGTGATCAGAAGACGAGGTCATCATCTGAACCGGCATCCTCTGATCCGAATATCGGCCTTGGTTGCTTAATGGTAAGGTCTCAGCTTCGATTTCGTAGGGTTCAAAAAGGGAAATCCGATTCCACTTAAGATCTGTCGTGTATGTGGGCCTGGTGCACGTTAAATCTGAGATCGTGGATCAAACGTCCTCCCTCTAGTGTGGTGCGGAAGTATGAAGAGAGGAGTGCCATCTCAGATATCGTCCCAGTCGTCTGACCGAGGTTCAAAATTACGAGGTCCGTCCAAAATATCCCTCGCGTTACTTCAAAAATGGGACTTTAATACAACTAAACAAAACTAAACTACGAATTTCCTCACCGCATCAGCGGGGAAAATTTTAATGAATTTAATTTTCACCACGTCCCCGTAATATGACAGGTATTTTGGTGGAATCAGATCTCGAACCACTGGCGTAGCGAAGTTTGCAAGCTTGTATCGATTACTTCGGCGGCATTCTTGGGTCTGAATTCAAATATTCTCTGCTTTTATTTTGTGTTTGTAAAGCCAAGCATGTCCAAGGGGACATTTATCCTATAAATGCCATTGATACGAATCTGCAGGCATCCTTTCCATTTCATTGCCGCGTGTAAGGTCGCGGTGGCCCTAGTGCTGGAGTGTTGCAGGAACGAAACCCATTTCTCTGAAGATCCACCATGTATGTGTGCCTGGTGCACTTTGGCGTCTTGGGTCAAACGGCCTGCCGCTTGTGGGGTACGGAAGTTTGGAGTAGGGCGTGCCGGTTCAGGTGTTGTCCCGTTGTCTGGCCACATTTCAAAATTACGAGGTCCATTCCAAAATAGCCCTCGTGTTGCTTCAAAACGGGACGTTAAGAACAATACGGGGCAAACTAAACTAAATTAAACCATTTATTTGCTAGTAGTATTTATTTTGTGCTAGTAATAAGGAGCATTGGTTTTTTTCCCCTCTCTTTTCCATTTCTTTTCGTAATTATCAGTGGGCATCATGTAGCACTAAAATTTATCATAAAAATACAATTAAAAACTTGTTTACTTATGTAATTTCCGCCAAATAAATTCGATGACTTTAGTATTCACTCGGTGCAAGCCTAAAACTTTTCGTGGTATTCTATACTTGAAATAACTATTACTTGGAAAAGCAAACTTTAATCATGGGCACTCTCTTATACAACTATAATTACAAGATAATTCTTTGCTGTTATCCTCATGTTCAAAATATCATGCAAGCCATAATGAAGCGCTTAGTTTAACAAAAGCTTTATCTGACTGAAAGGTCCCACAGAACATGCGTGAAAAGGAACTCGGTTGCGTGCTGCTCTAGCGTGAGTATTTTCAAAGTATTAGTCAAAGAATGTTCTTTTTCTAGCTTAATTACCTAAGTGTTATTACGGAAAGCTCACACTAATAGGCGTTTGTTGAGGACTTACATTCATGTAAGCACTTGATTTATTGGTAAACTCGCTCACTACAAATTGCTCAAGATTAGCAGCATAATAGCATAATGATGCTATTTTTAGTTGTTAGTTTTGCTTTGTTCAGTGACAGGCAAACTCTTAAGAAGAATTTTTGGAACATTTTTTATATCTAGGTATGTTTTTCAATTGTGAAATTTCCCAATTTTTTCACATACCTTGATTGATGAAAGTAAGAAAAAGAATAGGAAAGAAAACAGACGATTAAATTCAAGAAATGAATTGAACTTCTAAGTTTAATCATTTATTAAAGATTTGAAGATCCTCTTTATAAGGAAAGAGACAATGACTTTCATTCATATTTCTGAAATTAATTTTCATTCTAATTCAAATTTATTATTAGAATTTTTGAAGATCATTATGAACATCTAATTTTATTAGCGCATGCTCTTCTTAGGAAATGGTTTGATTTAAATGAAGTAATTGTTTTTTCTTTCAGTTGAAATTACTTTAAAACAAAATTTAAAACCAATTATCTTCTCTTAGAAATAATTAACCTACCCAAGACCTTTTCGTTATATTTTCAAAAAATTATATTGAGACGCATTGTTTGCTAAGAAATAATTAACAACTAATTTCAATTATTTCAAGATGAACTATTCAAACTCCCCAGATGCTGATTGTGTCAATAATGGCCACTAAACAACCTCCGGCTCCATCTTAATTTATCTGTAAGGCGTCGGACATCGTAGAAGACTTTCTTGTTGTTTCTAACTTTCGATCGTCTTTGACTCAACACAATATAAGGTTAACAAACACAAAGTGTAATTGAGTCAGAAAATAATTTTCATGTATTAGGCAACCAAATATCAGATTAATGAGAATACAGTAATCTTAATAAATCTAACAATTTTTATCAATGAATGAGCAAATTACTACACTGAAAACGCTCATGTGAGATAAGAAATCACCAATGGGGTCTACAAATTTACCTGATCATTGTAAATAAATAAGCTAAAATGTATCGCGCTTTAATGCGACGACTGAGGGATTGCATGAAATCTTTCAAATTTAATTTTTAGCACATTTTGCAATATTCTTTAACCACTTGAATGTCCAATTTTGTCTACAATCTAATTTCATGACATATTTCTATTATGACCTTAGGTCAACTTTGGGGAGCAGGAAAATTTTGTAGGCGAAAATGGAGTCACCAGATGGAAAAATGCAGTAAGATCGTATCTAAAATATTCATATTAATATCATTCTAATACTCATACTAATCAGTATATATATATATATAAAGTAGTGAATGAGGGAGAGGAGATTTTCCATCAGTAGCATTCTTTTTAAATATTTTTTACTTCGGCAATTCAAGGTTGCGAATGTTACACTCAATAGAGGAAGAAACTTATCAGTTAGTCATGTTTACAAGGGTATTTATTTGAAAGCACGGTGGATGATTCATTAGTTTCCGAAATCCGAAGAGACTATTTTAAAATTTATAACTCTTATTCGGAGACAAGCAGTATTTATGTTTGGACAGAAAGACTTAAAAACGCCAGATATGAATGAGCCAGAAACAAAGATTGAATTATTCTGTTTAGCTTAAAATAACCAATGACAATGAACAACTAATTTCAATTATTTCAAGACGAACAATTCAACTTCCACAGATGCTGATAGTGTCAATAATAGTCGCTAAATAACCTTCGGCTTCATCTTAATTGATCTGTAAGGTGTCGGTTGACCTGCATGACTTTCTTGTTGTTTTTAACTTTCGTTCGTCTTTGACTCAACACAATATAAAGTGAACAAACACATAACAGTTCATAAGCGAAAACAGTTAAGGAGTGAAAGCCTCCCACACTCGTTTAACAACCTCGTCTGAGACCGATGATCGTCTAGCACCTTTCCTATGACGCACATTTTCTGTTCCCTTAATTTGCTCATACCAAAACTTGATGGAGTTCTGGAGTTCTTACTTCGATACTGAAAATTTCGATACTCTAGGCTAAAACATCTTTGGACTGTTATAATTGATTTGTTTTCGTGGAACCAGAGACGTGTTTTCTGCTGCACGGTAGCCATTTTGACACTTGAGTTGGGAATCTTCCGCTGCAGCAGATTTAGTGCACCGTAACGGTGCGTTACCTATCTAGAAAAAACTTTCTGAGCTACTCTCTTATTTAAAAAAACTAAGATGCTACATTATAGGTATTTTTTTAATTTTTGGAATGGGTTCAATAATTTATGACCACCCTCTATAAATAAGGGTTTAAATTACTATGAGTGCGAATAGTTAGTTTGGAATTTTGTATTTTAAAGAGATAGAGTAAACATAAAATACGAAATACGATGTATATACTGTCAAATAAAAAAAAGTGGATTAAATTATTTATCATTGCAACAGGCATCAGCATTTGGAAAGTAATCAAATAGAGATAACGTTAAAAGAATTCACATAAATTCTCATTCTAGTTATAAAGCTACTATCATTGAGGTTGATGGTAAATAAGGCTCCCACTGTATGTGTGAAATAAGAAGCAAAGCCATGCAATCACTTACAAACCAAGGCAAAAATATTTAGAAAAAGTGCAACTATATCATCATGAAACTACCGTGATAAATTTCAGTATGCAAGATATAAAGTCAACTGAGAATAAAAATCAATATGAAATAATTCTATTTAAAATGAAAATTTAAAACAGAGGTAAATTATGAGAAATCGATTTGCCATTAGTGACTTCAAAATTTTATCGATGCAAATTTAAATTTAATGATAGAAGTTTCACGTTTCTAAACCTGTAGCCACACCCAAACAAGCATAGATTATCCACTTCTTTCAGAATTGCAGCAAAAGAGAAACCTAATGCATTGTCACACGAAAGGAGGGAAAGGTATACTTCAATTTTTATCTAAGCGAAAATCAAGCACATCATTTACTTTTTAAAAGCATTTTTCAGAAAATTTTATGCTTTCTATGAACATTTGCGTGAGAAAGTAGAAATAATCTAGATGATTTTTCGCTCATGCTAGAATATTTCTGACTCTTGGAATGATACAAAATTAAAATTTTATCTTTAAGTTTTCCCAAAGTGCGTATTGCCAAATTTGAAGTGCTGAAAATCTGGAAAAAACTTAATTATCTGAAAAATTCAACTTTCTTTGCAGCAGTGTCACCAAACAATTAAACAATGTAAGAAAAACAATGTTTAATACCATAACATCTATTATATTAATGAAATATCACTGTAGTCTACGTTGTTCTACGATTCAGCCTGCCACTGACATTTTCAGTCGAATTGATATGCAAAACTTTTGATCTTGTATTAAAACAATAAAGACTAAAAATCTATTTGGAATGTTTGTTATAAAAGCCATCTGTAGCTCACACATGAGTGATGTGGTTATTAGTTATAGGAAGCCTTTTACCTTGGCAGTATTGTTTGTTTTCATTAGACTTCCGTTTTGAAACTTTAATAGATACTAGATTTACTCTATGTTTGTAATACGAGAGACGCTCCGAGAGTAAGTCTCGTCATGCGTTTTCCCAAAGAAGCTTTATTACAAACAAAAGCACACAATAGCATAACAAAGTACAGACTTTTGGCTATTGCTCCACATATTTGCCACCGACATTGGTACATTTGTCGTACCGTGAAATCAATTCCAAGAACCATCCTGGTAAAAATCGATGCCTAGAGAGCGAAGGAAATTCTTCACAGCCTGCCGCACCTCTTCATCTTTCACTTTCTTTTCAGGAGCATCATAGGCGATGAGGCATGGGCGCATAGCTTTACCTCAATGGCGTGGAAGCATTCCAGTTTACCCGAAACGAAAAAATTCAAAGAGTCGCTCTCCGCAGGTTAAGTTATGCTGGCAGTGCTATGGGACGCAAAGGGTGTTAATTTGAGTGATTTCTTCACTTCAGGGACCATCAATGCGGCACACTACTGCGACACCCTCACCAAACTGAAGCCCGGCATTCGACAAAAGAGACCAGGGCTCGTGAGTTGAGGGATTTTGTTTTTGGACGATAATGCTAGGCCCAATACAGCAAGGGACACAAAAGAACACATTCGTCACCTGGGATGGGAGAGATTGGATGACTCGACATACAGCCCCGATATTGCCCCATCAAACTTTCACCTTTTTCCTGCATCGAAGTCAGCACTATCGGGACTTCTCTTCCGAAGCAATGAAGAGGTGCGACAGGCTTTGAAAAATTTCCTTCTCTCCCTGGGCACCGATTTTTACCAGGATGGTTTCTTGAAATTGATTTCACGGTATAGCAAATGCATCAATGTCGGTGGAGAATATGTGTAGAAATAGCCAAAAGTCTGTACTTTGTTATGCCATTGCATGTTTCTGTTTGTAATACACTTCCTTGTGAAAAAAACATTTCGAAACTAACTTTCGGAAGGTCCCTCGTACGAACATAAAATGCTTGATGAAACGGCTTCTAATTGATTCTCTGAGATTCGTTGAAAAAAAA
>BGPR01014608.1:0-38801 GCA_013235015.1 Araneus ventricosus
CTATGCTTAAATTCAGTTACGTATTGCTCTATATGTAAGTGATGGAGCTTAATCAATGTCCAAAAAAGTCAGTTTTTTTTTTTTGCGCGCGGCCGTTCAATTTTTAATTCAAACGCGCGGTCTTAAACGTCTGACATAATTTCATTATTCTTCAAAATTTTGTTCTTCAGACCACTGTAATGATGCTGAATGCCGCCCACAGCCTCAAGAATGAGACATTTTGAAGGGGTTTACAGGGGTGATGTCGTCATCATCATCTTCTGCTGTTACCGTCACAATAATTTCATCATCAATTAAAATCTCATTTCGAGCCAGAAAACTGTCGTCAAAATCAGCAATGGAGGTTTCAGTATTAGACATCGGGTTCGTGTTTTGTAATTGGTTAATGAGTGATGCAAGCTGAATTTCTTCAACTTCAGAGTCAATAAAATTGGGAAGCAAATTTTTCCACCAGTTGTTGATCAGCAATGTAGACATAGATGCCCAACAGTTAGCAAGACTGGACACGACATCTTTTAAATTTACATTTTTCAGTGTTTTTTCCAAGTTTTCATTGTGTACAGGATCAATGAGAATGTTCGTAAGAAGCAACTTGCGATACCCTAGCTTTATGTTTCGAATAACATTCTGATCAATGGGTTGGATCAGCGCAGTTGTGTTAGAGGGTAGAAACATTGCCGAAATTTCACCAGCATCAGTGCACAGCTCTTCTGCGGAAGGATGGCCAGGACAATTATTCAAAAAAAAAAAAATCGGGTCTCTCTCGATACGCCGGCAGTTGACTGCCCATTGTTGGGGGCTTCCATCATTCGCCATGGACCGTCCGGTTTACCGAGGGTTCCGGATTAGCGCGTGTCCGGATTACCGGGGTTCTACTTTATGACTGAAAATTATTTTTAAAAAATTACAATGTTAGAAAAGTAGTATTCAAGATTATCTATGCAGTCTGAAAAACATTCACAAATTTCAAAAAAATTATCATATGCCGAAATTTTCATATCCGAAACACTGAATGCATAGCATACAATAAAACAACGCATATAAACGTTCAAGCCAAAGGTGAGTTACTGGTCGGAAACAAACAGTGCAGTATTTATGTTACTATGGGAATTTTCTTCCTCTTATAAACGATAAAAGTGGATTCCTAAATTTTTCTTCCTATCAATGTGAACGTGCTTCAAATACTCTGATTGACAGGGAAAAGAGTTATGGCATTGGTTCTGTGGCAAACATTGTTTTCCTTTTCTCTGAATCATCACCTCACTTTTGACACACTCCATATAATATAGACTTTTTTTGAAATAACTAGAATTATTTGCTGAAATCATTGAGCCAAAGGTATAGACGGGATATGATTGAAAAGGTTTTTTCTTTTTTGGGGTTTTGTTTTCTTCGTCGCGAACGTTTTTGTTGAGGAGCAAATAAGTCACCTCCTTACTAATATGTGAAGTGCTAGTGTGCTGTTCTCCGTAATGTAACAAGTACTAAATTCGAGGAATGTTAAACGCTAAACCAGTTTATTCATCGTGGATAACGGAAATTTTATCAATTGGCATAGCAATTACCAAAATATTTCATCAATTTATTAATTAATTATGTCACAAACTCATTCTCCGCAACGAATGTGTTTGTGTGAATAGTTTGCAATAAATTTTTTAAGAGAAATTGCTCACCTTAACCCGTCGCGCCTGTCATATTAACGTGAATCGAATTATCGCATTTTTAGACTTATAAACTAAAATTTAATCATTAATTAACCTTATAATATGATACAAAAATTACGTAGTATCCATAAGCATCTCAAGTATTCTGTGCCTTCTGATATAAATGAAAACGAAACGAAAAACCCTTTCCAAAACAGGAGGGGTCATCTTATTAGATAGCAAAGAAAATGCGACTCTTAAGGGAATAAACATAATTTTAAAAAATAATTCAATTGCATATTGTAACAAAATCGACTTGTGGGTGCACGTGAATGCAGTCCAATAAACAGGACAAAAAAATAAAGATCTTTAATTTACAGGTATTCTAAGCAAAGAAACGTAACACATGTATTAAAACAGCTCTTGTAAAAATTAACAACAGAGACTACCAATAAATCTCAACACAGCGCTCAAAGGTTTCCTATTAGTTCACCAGCTTGCTTGCAGATCAAAATCCAACTAACTCCTCTTGGCTTGAGAGCTTGCTTTTATACTTTTCCAACAGGAAGTGACGTAATCTCCAGAAAGTTCATGAAGCCGGTAGAAATAGGTTGAAAGTTCGTGGTCCTTCTAGAAAATTACTTTTGTCGCAAAATTTATCGCCAAGATTATCATCTCAGGGAATCGACTTTATAGCTTTGTGACAATATGTGGATTAGCGTAGTTTATTGACACTGCATCAAAAACACCCGAACAAAATTGTAAATATTAATCTTTGCGAATAAGGGCGCGAACACACGAAGCGTTTTCGCAGAAAGTTGAAGCCGTGACGCGACATGTGATCCTGTGTTATTTAATGGCGCTGTTCACACTGGCGCGGCAAAGTTGTGGAACCAGTTCTCGACGCGCGCGTATCATCCTTCCCCAATGAAACAGCTCCGGTTTCGCCGGCAAATCGTCGCTTGGTCCAATAGTAACGAGTGACAGTGTTCACACGTGTTTTTTCACGAAAGCGTTTTCGCTCTACCCGGATAGCAGCTCCAAGAACTGATTCTGTTTTTTAAAGTTAAATAAAAACTTATAAGATTTTATATGATTTAAAACATTTTTTTGTTTCTTTTTCGATTAATTATATTTTGGTATGCTGATATTATGATTTTTTACATATAATTAAAGCGAATGTGTCTGTATTTGTACAGGATGGAAATACAATATCAAGTTAGTTTTTTTCAGCTTTTCGAGATAACTTTCGAAAATATTATTGAATTGTAATTTTAATGTAATATTTTATTTAGAAGGATTATTATAATACATTTTATTTGACAATAAAAGCTTAATTACCCTGTTTTATTATAAAGGCATATTCATATTTTATTTTCTTACAAATATCTTTAACAGGCGTATTGTGAAGAAATGCTTTTGCTAAAATTTGTATCTACGATAATATGAGGGGAAGGGGTTTTCCCCAAGGAAATAATCTTTACATACATACGCTTACATACGCTTTATATTCAGATTTTCACTGATACATTAATTAAACTGATCGATGATTCATTAAATGCATCATGTTTCCTTCTACATTTATTTTTTTTTTAATTTCTCGTATAGGAAATATACAAAGAAAAATATTGTAATAGACAAAAAATACGAACTCGAGTTTTTGACGAATCTCCACGTTCTAGACCTCCCTGAGTCCGAAAAGCACAATTTTGGAATTATGTCTCTCTGTGAACACGATAACCCGAACACTATTAGAGCTACGGGGATGAAATTTGGTATGTGATCTTTACATTTAATTTGTAGGTTTTTATCAAATTTTGGACAAAATCCGTCTAAAGGAAATCTGTCTGTCCGCGTTTATGTGAACACTCTGACTCAAAAACTTGAATAGCTAGATGGATAAAATTTGGTACACAGTTTTATCATCATGAATGTAGGTCCGAATCAAATTTTTTATATTAAGGAAGTTGCTAAACTTTAATTTGCTTTTTTCTAATTTAAAGTGCATTTCATAAAAAGTTAATTACGCCGTTCTGAAAATAAATAAAGAAGCTACAAAAAAAGTCAATTACTTGTTTTTCGTTAAAATTATTTCTTCACCACAGTGCAGTAAACAACGTTCATATGGCCCAAATTCGGCGACTCCATCCTAATCATTTCAGTGATGTGAATTTCAAAGGTGTGCAATTTTTTCCTTAATTTTAACAAATTGAAGAATATATTTATACTTTGCGGGAAAAAAGCAGATAATATATATTTTATAACGAACCGGTTGAAACTTATTAATATTTTAGGTCAGTTGAACAATATTTAGCGTATAACTTTTAGATAAAACCTTTTCAATTCTTCGTGTTCAAATTTTATTAATTTCGAATTTACTTGAAAAATTTGACTTGAGATTCATAAATAAATATATATTGAAAAATAATTTTTCTCATCCCTAGCCTTTGAAAAATATGAAATTGCTTACTTTTTAAAGCAATTTTTTTCCCTACAAAATAACACATGCAATGATCATTATGAGTTGTTATATTGTTTAAAAATAACTCAAAATGGAATTTTTATCAAAATAAAATTATTTTAAATTCAATTGCATGCCTACTGTTTACCAGGATAAGCGGAATATCCATAGGATATTTTTTAATTTGTGAGAACATTATATGAAACACCGGTAAACAAAAAATTATATACTAATGTATGTTATGATCAATTCAATTGAGAATTTTCTGAAACAGTTCCATACATTATAAGTTGTGAAGTTTTTATTCATTATATGCAATGAATTCTTCCTTCGATGGGAGCTCCTCAAATAAATCCCTTCATTCAAATAAATCACCATTTCTGAACCACGTATATCACTCACTCAGAAAGATTAACGCCGAATGTGGCCACGAAAGCCGAATATGCAGCGCCACCATACAGCGACGATTCGCCAAATGCCCCGTGTGAACACCACCGACACGTTTTCAGCTCTCAGCCGAATTCGCCGTAACCGACCCGTGTGTTCGTAAATATTAATCTTTGCGCATAAGTGTCGGATTCATGCAACGAATTGCAGAGTTTCGATACTTAAATCTGAATTAAATCAATATGGTAATTTATTTAAAAGACAAAGATCACTTCGACACTCTTACATTATCTCACTTGTCCTTTGCGTTTTTATATAGATTGAAACAACAATAAATGTCTAAAATATGATCTCACTTCTACTTTAAAAGTTTAAAAAATTCTTATCTTAAGGAGTTAAACCTTTGCACTCGGAAAAGTAATTAGATCGAATATTTATTCACTGATTTACGCGAGCTCATATTATTGCTTTGGAATTTAAAAATATCTTTATGAAAGTTCATTTTTCCTGAAAAATCATTTTAAAACTTTGTAGGTAATTTTTTAACCATCGAAGGGGTCTATTCTGGAACCCCCCGGTTGGGTTTGGAGCCGTCACTTTTCCCGTGGTTAACGGGGGGAAAAAGTGACGTCTCCCAACCCAACCGGGGATACCAGAATAGACCGGAAGTCAAGAAACGCTGAAATGATACACCATCTAGAATGGTGACTCAGAGTCACCTCTCGAGTGCAGAGGGTTAAAATAGAGCTCGAGCCAAGGTGTGCGCATTTTAAATTCTTACCGGAAAGTTTCAATCTTTTCATCGATTTTATCGATAAATATATCTAGAATCGATAACTAGTCGTATGGTAATTAGGTCCAATGTTTTCCAATCTGGAAGTAAAATCTATGCTTGAATTTTACAACTTTTTGGAAACCAAACTCGAAAAATTACAAACGAAACTATTTCTATATTCGCAAATGCTAATAGGTATCGGAATTTGTTTAAATGAAATAAAATGTTTCCGGTAAGATACGAATTCACTGATAGTAATAACGCCCTTATGGGTAATTTCGAAAGCTATTGAATTTCAATCAAGATCGATTTCAAATTAGGGATGATAGCATAAAAAAGTCAAGTGGTATGTAGAAAGTATTAATTGGAAGCAACTGCACAGTTGGGAAACCATGTCCGAAACAAAAATTTTAGGATATACTGTTTGTCCGCCACGAGATGTGTGGCCCCCAAAATGTCTAGTTTACGGCGCTCGCTATACAAATAGGTTATCGTAGGAAGAAGTTCATACAAATGTGCTACATTGGCGCATTTACCGCCAAATGGGCTATGTATGGTGACCGAGAAGACGAATGATCAACTACTTTTTTTACCACTGCAAACTGGCGTCAAGAATAAAATAAAACTCCGACTTTCGTCGGATTCCTCCTCTTCGAAAAGGATCTTCCCTAGCATAACCAGTTGCTATAGCGACCGCCGTAAACTAGACAGTTTGGCGGCCACAGTTCTCGTGGCAGACAGACAGTACTAGTTACTTCTACAAAACATTAGAAAACAAATTATACTGCTGCATGTTTCAAAATTAATAGCTATACGTAAATAGTTTGTTGTGCAACGGATTGAATTTGGTACAATTTTGCAAATCAAACTACATACATGTATGGTCTGCAACAATAATTATAAAGTCTTAATGTATTTATTGATCCCCGCTAAAATTACTACAAAAAATTATGCGATATATGAATGGTAATTTTACTTCCTCTTGTATTAAGTTTAAAAAGGGAAACTATTTTAATCGTAAAAAAATTCTACCTCGAGATTTTAATAAATCACCAAATTTAAGATCTCTCTGAGAAATATACAGAAAAATTTTTGAATCTTGTCTGTATGTTGCTCTTTAAGTCTGTGAACACGATATGTTTAAAACACCAAAATACGCTTGACGCAGTATGGCCAAACATGGATCTCGTGCCAATATAACCCATCCAACCGACTCAAAACACCTAGAACTAAATGGATGAAATTTGGTTTTGGACGTGGGTTGTGGGTGCACACCAGCAGGAGTACTTTCACTGATTCTCGGGCCCCGGTGGCCTAGTGGTAATGTCTCGGTTTTGGGGCCGGTGGATTTCGATTTCACTGAAGATCCGCCGTGTGTGGGGCCTATTGTGGGCTAAATCATACTCAGTGACCATAGGTGCTCCCGCTGGTGTGGTGTGGAAGTTTGGAGAGGCTGGTGCCGGCTCAGGTGTCGGCATCGTCATGTAACCGCTGTTCAAAACAGCTATCGTGTTGCTTCCCAACGGGACATAGATACAACTAAGCTTTTACTGATTGTTTGTACTAACGTAGCTAAATTAGCATATTATTTTAACATGGGTATGCTTGAAGGCTGGATACTAGCTGTAAATTGATACATGTTGTATGCAAAAATCATTAAATTGTTCTACAGGGAAGTCTTTTGAACCAAATTTGGCACGTTCTTCTGGAAGTAGGTGCTCACTAAAAATGTGTTTTTCGAAGTTTTAATTAGGTTTTTAATTAAAAATGAATCAAATTTGAAACTTTTCTTAATTCATTCAACATCATTTCATTCAACAACTTCGGAATAAATAACTGCAAAAAAACTCCAATCTTATTCCAGCTTGGAATTCAAAAAAACTCTCTTTTATGTAATATAAATTTAATTTCTGCGCAGTTATTCTCTAATCTTATAAATTTTTAAAAATATTTTACAACAATGCTTTTCAATGTTTTAGTCACTGCGTTTATCCGCACGAGCGTTGCGACGATATTAAGTGCATTTTTTTTGTAAGTTATCGCTACTCTATAAATAAGAGTAAAGTTTCTAGAATAATATAAAGACAGACGAATCAAGCCTAAAACATTATCATTACTCAGAACATACGCAGGCATCTGGTTGTTTAAGATACGTTACAACATTGAAGAATGATATTATGGTTTGGAATAATTTTAAACTTTTCCCGATAAGAAAGTTGAATTTCGTCGTTCAACAAGCAACACCACCAAGAGGGTTTAGTTTATTTATATTAACGTCCAGTTTTAAAGTAACACGAGGGCTGTTTTGGGACGGTCCTCGTTATTTTGAACCCCGGTCAGATGACGAGGACGACACATGAGCTGTCACACCCTCTCCAAACTTCCGCACCATACCAGTGGGAGGACGTTTGGCCACTATATATGATTGAACGTGCAACATGCCCCATACACGGCGGATCTTCGGTAAAATCGGATTACGAACTTAGAACCCTCCAGCCCAGAAGCCGAGTCATTGTCATTAAGCCATTTCGGTCTCCCAAGGATTTAGGTAACGTGAAGGATATTTAGGGACGTACCTCGGAATTTTGAACCTTGGTCAGATGATGAACATGATAACTGAACCGATACTACATCTCAAAATCTCCGCGTCACACCATCGGAAGGACACATAACCTATATAGTTTTAACACTCTAACACCTAGCGAGGCGCTCCGGCCGGTCTAAAAATTTCCCCTTAACAGCTACGAAGGACGTCGTGGGCGGGTGCATTTTTCTGAGGGGCGGTGAGGATCTGGTGGGGCGAATGACCACCCAGTTTGGGAAAGTCCAATTCATGTCGCTTCCTCCTAAACACTCCGGGGTTTAAAGGGGATAAAAGAAAAAAGTAGCTTCGGGATTAAGGTGTTAACATGCACCGGAGGCTCTTCGGTTTAATCGGAGTTCGAACCAGGAACATTCCGCCCAGAAGTCAAGACTTTACTACAATACCACGTAGAACTCTAGGCCTGTATGATGCACCATTACTTTTAGCGCACCATAATCAAATTTGGCTTTTGTGCCTTAAGGTAATGAAACCAACAAACCAATCTTTACATATCTGCTACAAGATATGGTAATTCTGAATTCATGTACACATTACATAAATAATGACTTACCTAAATGAGACACATTTCTTCTAATTTTACGTTTTCAATTTTTAATGTTCAATTGATGCGACATTTTTGAAATGAAATTTTAACTAGAGTAGAAAGCAACTCGCCACGTAAATCAAAAAGAACTGACACTAATAAATCTAATGGTTTCATAACCCAAGAATGGCGGATATTCATTGCGTTATCGTATAAAAAGAACTCGAGCACTTATTCCGAGATGGATCTCTTACTTTTGAGCCATAATGAGGTGACGAGAAAGACACGTGAGCATGGATTCATTTAAAAATATTCCGTATCGTACCACTGAGAGAAAGTTTATCCTTCGATACATATAATCCTCTCCAGACAGCCACAACCAGCATATGTCTGATGGAAACGAGTTCTAGATCAAGCCAGTATTATTCTACAAAAGATTGAATTTCTCCACGTAAACAAAAGATCACCTGATTTCAACTCTTCTAGGACATTATTGAGCGATCTTTTGTTCCTTTCTCTTTACGCGGCGTTGACTCAAGGTGCAAATAAGAAGAAATATTTTCGGAAAATATTTTTATAAAAAAAATTTGTAACTTTCTGCAATCTTCTACTATCTAATAGAATTACTGTTTTATGTTCAATGTTTCTGGCAATAATCATACTATGATGCGCATGCGTCCACCACTATCTGTCAAAGATGTATACGCCCACATGAATTAGACAGGATCAGTAATAGAAAATGTATGCAACTGTTTTCCAGAACATGGTACGGTTTAACTTTGATTATGTATCATATAATTGACTTTATAGTTACTATTTCTTCGAATTGTTACAATCGGTACTGTCTGAAATACAATGTCTTGTGCGAGAGTATAAAGAAAGGTCTCGATTTCCGTAAAGTAAGCTCAGCTTATTCAGGAGACATGTCTCATGTTAGTGACTTTTATGCTTTGTTACTTTGCGGAAAGTCTGCTGCAAAGTTGCCGCATCAAGTTTGTCATGACAGGCTAATATCAAGAAAAATCACGTTTGCTGCAAGTGTGCGTGCTATCTGGGATGTTGGTCGAGAATTCGAGAAGCGTCGAGAAACAAAAGCGAATCGCGAGTAACAAAGAGAAACCGAGAAACAAAAGAGTCACGCGAGTCAAGTAGTTCTACGCCTTTAACATGAGCGGCTGTTTGAAAAAGACAGCTTCCCGTCATTTTTTCTCTTATTTATTTCTCGTGAAACAAAATCAGTGCTGTAACGCTTACTTACGGATCCTACTATGGTTTGGATTGAGGTCGCTTGCTTCTGAATGATGTCATAAGACGGCGCTTACTTTGGATTTCGATTTTTGTCTTAGCTATTGTATCATGTAAAAAAAAAATTATCTTTTAATTACGATTATATGGATATTTCTAAAGGGAATGATGAATTTAAGTTAAAGATAATTTTGGTTTCTCCATTATACAACAGCCAAGACAAAAATCGAAATCCAAACTCAGCACTCTCCTATGACATCATTCAGAAGAAAGCGAAGTCACGTGCCGCTGAGAGCCAATGAAAAGCGACCTCAATCCAAACCATAGTAGGATCCGTAAATATGCTGTTGTAACGGCTTTCCGGCTCTCTTAGTCCAGGACAACACGATGACGTACAACTATATTAAGGTCGTGGTGTGTAAGTGTGACGTATCAACTTTGCAGCAAACATGTTTTGCAATTGTGGTGTGCAGTTTGTCATAATTTCACAGCAAACTTGTTTTGTAAGTGGGTTGGTCGGTTATTGTCTGATAGTTTTCAGGATATTTACTGTAAAGTTGCCGCTTCAAGTTTGTCATGGCATGCTAATAAAAAATATTACACCTACTGCAAGCGTGCGTGCTATCTGGGATATTGGTCGAGAATACAATAAGCTTCGAGAAATAAAAGAAAATCGCGAGTAACAAGTAGAAACTTCGAGAAACAAGAGTCACGCGTGTAAAGTAGTCCTTCGCCTTAACATCAGCGGCTGTTTGAAAAAGACAGCTTCCTGTCACTTTTTCTTATTTATTTCTCGTGAAACAAAAGCAGTGCTGCAACGACTTTCCGGCTCCCGTACAGCCCTGGAATGACTGCATTAAATAAGCTGATGGATGGAGAGGAGCATCTTACACGCCCACAATGTTAATAGCCAATCAGGATTCAGTTCCTGTATTTTTAACAATTGCGGTAAGAACTCATTTTTGAATTTTTTTAAAAATAAGGTCGATTCCTAACATTTAATGAAGAATTGAAGCTACTAGTTTCCGACTTTGCACAAAGCGAAGACGCTGATTTTTTTTGAAGTTAAAAAAATTGGCCGTTTCGCGTACGCAATATAACAAAGTGTTCACTGTCACCCGAAACAAAGAGAACCCTGTTTGGATAATAACATTGTCGGCGTGTAAGGTGCACCGCTCCATCTACCCGCTCGTCTGCATTAACATATGCGCCACTAATATATCCTTTCATTATTGTAACTCTGAATATGGCACTTTCACTCTAATTTCCGTTCAACAAGCAGACTTGTTTGTGTTTTTCATTCGGTTGTCGTATTCGTGGACCTTTCAAATCTTGCACTCGAGAAGTTCTTAAATATCTTGAACTAGCATTACGCGCATGGCGTTGCCCGATGAACCAGGATATCATCAAAATCTGGGGGGGGCGGCGCTGCCCACAATGACACGAAAACGTTTTGAAAACAAAAGATTCACATTATTGATTTTCCCGATTATTTTTATTCCCTATAATGACATTTGAACTGTGGAAAAACAGTACAGAGTAAGATAATCTGAAGTAATATTAAAATATTGCAACGTGTAAATGATATTACACAGAAAGCAAAATATACGAGATAAAGAGATAAATGCGAATTAAGGGAAGTTTAATTGTGAAAGAGTTAAAAATATACAAAAATAATAAACAACTATAAGACAAACACATTAAGACACTGCCCAAAATAATAATCGAAGGCATTCAGTTGAAGGTTATGACGTCATTTGCGCTCTGCATCGTCAGCCGACGAAACTGCAACAATGCATTTTGGGAAGGCTTACCGAATAAAATTTTAAACGATTTCAAATGGAACAATGGGATAACAGCCTTTGTTGCTTCAAATCCCATAACTCTTTAATTCAAATTCAAACGGTTCAATACGACAAATATAATTTCTGAGGTATATAAATATATCCAAAATGAATCGGAGAAGAAGGGAGGGGGGAAGAGAGAAAAATGAAATCTTCTACTTTGAAGCCACATTATGTAAGGAGCTTCTTGATTACATATTTAAATTTTATAGTCTTGAATTTGAATTAAAGTGTTATGGGATTTGAAGAAATTTGTTTTCCAGTCTTCTGTAACTGAAGATATCAGCCATATGGCCGATTATCAAAGAGAATAAAAACAAACAAATTAAAAGAATGTTCTGTCGATGCGAAGCAAAGGGATTATGACGTCACGTGGATTTCGACGAAATGCATGTTGGGAAAAAACGTATGAGGGAAAATACGTATTCTTTAAAATCATGAGACCTTCATTATGAAGAATCGTGAAGAGAATTATTAAGCGAAAATTTGTTAACACTTCAGAAAAAAATTAATAAAAATTCAACCAAATGTTAATTTTTAACCATTATTTTCTAAATCACGGAGAAACGGTTTATTTATTACTTCAACAAATTTCAAATTGATAACAAAAGAAGAACAGCCGATGCAAGAAATTGAAATTCCAAATTAAGTTTCTTAGGGTCAACCAACTATTTTTTTTTAAAAAAATTCTCAAATACGTTGGAAATTCAAAACAAACTTCATTAGGAAGAAAATTGTTTGTTCTATCCGATGGTGCATTGATTGTTTTTCAAGGATCATTAGAAAAGATACTACAGCCGTAAACGTGCCAAAAATGATCAAAAACAACACAAAACATTAATTAAAAAATTTTCTAGATTAAATTTTAAAATTTTGGCTTGGAGGTGCATTGAGTCACCATTACCACTACCTGCGTGCCAAATCTCATGGCTGTAAGTGCGATAGATTCGTCGCACACACACGCAACATTAATTATAGATTATAAGTATAGATTCTTACTTTTAATAGTTCAACGGAGTCTTTTTTTTTTGCTTCATTTTTAAATGAAGTTAAATGCGTGAAGATGTACACGTTTAATGTATTTAATCTCGTATGTTGTATTTTGCCTTGAAAGAAAAACAAGTAAAATTATTATATACGTAATAATTTCGTAAATAAATATTCCAGATAAAACATGATCTTTTACTGATTCTAGGGCCCCGGTGGCCTAGTGGTAATGTCTCGGCTTTGAGGCCGGAGGGTTTCATGTTCTAAACTCGATTTCACTGAAGATCCGCCGTGTATGGGGTCTGTTGTGGGATAAATCATACTCAGTGGCCAAACGACCTCCCGCTGGTGTGGTGTGGAAGTTTGGAGAGACTGGTGCCGGCTCGTCATGTGACCGCTGTTCAAAACAGCCATCGTGTTGCTTCCCAACGGGATATTCATGTAACTAAGCTTTTACAGATTCTTTGTACTGACGTAGCTAAATTAGCATATTATTTTAACATGGACATTCTCCAAGGCTGGATACTAGCTGTAAATTGCTACATGTTGGATGCAAAAAGCGTTCTACAGGGAATGCCTTTGAACCTAATTTCGCACGTAGTTACTTCTTATGGAAGTTGGTGCTCATTAAAAATGTGTTTTTCGAAGTTTTAATTAGGTTTTTAGCTAAAAATGAATCAAATTTGAACATTTTTCTTCAACAACTTCGCAATAAATCACTGCAAAAAAGCCCAATCTTATTCCAGCTTGTAATTCAAAAAAAAAAAAAAATCTTTTCTGTAATACCAATTTAATTTCTGTGCAGTTATTCTCTAGTCTTATAAATTTTTAAAAATATTTTTCAACATTAATTTTCAATGTTTTAGTCACTGCGTTTATCTGCACGAGCGTTGCGACGATATTAAATACATTTTTTTTGTAAGTTATCGCTGTTCTATAAATAAGAGTGAAGTTTCTAGAATAATATAAAGACAGACGAATCACGCCTAAAACATTATCATTATTCATAACATACACAGGCATCTGGTTGTTTAAAATACGTTACAACATTGAAGAATGATATTATGGTTTGGAATAATTTTAAACTTTTTCCGATAAGCAAGTTGAATTTCGTCGTTTAACAAAAAACACCACCAAGAAGGTTTAGCTATATTAACGTCCACTTTTGAAGTAACACGAGGGCTGTTTGGGGACGGTCCTCGTTATTTTGAACCGAAGTCAGATGACGAGAACAACACATGAGCTGGCACTCCCTCTCCAAAATTCGGACATGTTTCACAATATCGTACAACATGCCGTGCTACCTGGGTGACCAAGAGAAGACACATAGGGCAATTATTACGTACGCATTCAAAACTTGAAGCTCCCTTTTTATTGTGTTCAAAATA
Organism: Araneus ventricosus; assembly: GCA_013235015.1. Classification (NCBI taxonomy): domain Eukaryota; kingdom Metazoa; phylum Arthropoda; class Arachnida; order Araneae; family Araneidae; genus Araneus; species Araneus ventricosus. The sequence continues at coordinate 13,859 of BGPR01014608.1, forward strand.
TTCCTTCCTCTCGTTGTTTACGAGGAAGTTACGGCTATTTGTAATCGGTACAGATTTTTTGAATAACCCTCTATATTCGATTCAGAAGTATTTAACCTTATTTTACATTTTAAAAAATGTTCACGCGTTTGGATCAGATGAGATGAGGTGTTGATGTTTGCCCTGGTCGATATTTTCGGTATGCAGGCACTTCTCTGAACTTCACTGCATTTGGCAACCTTTCCTTTCTGTACAAAACCTTTGCAGAACAGAACAGCACTCCATTATCTGCGCCTAGAATCCTTCATTGAGATCCCTAATCAGTTGGGTGGGAAAAGCAAATGTTATGAAGGATTCGAATTGGACTACAAATGCATGCATAACAAAAAGGGAGGTACACAGTATGGAAAATATCATTGAGAATAAAATGTATGGAAATAAACGAAACAAAGGGGGGAAAGAACATATATACAGAAAATGATAAAAACAACAAAAAATATGCAAATAAAAAGCGCAATGGGTAATAAAAACACAAAAAAAATACCTGCACAGAACTAAAATGATAACTTGCCTAGAATTGCTGCAATTTGCCTTCCATACTGAGAAACTACACATAAGTCATCAGTTTACTTGCCAACGAAAATATCGTGTTTGATTGGAATCTAAAACTTGAGAAAAAAATGCACAAAACTGAATGCTTTGTTTGGGACGAAATTACGATGATTTTACGGTACGTTTTTAAATGATCTTTTCTTTATATTTTTGGAACCGATATAATGCAATGTGTAACGTTAGAATGAGTAACGTGTAGGAACTATTAATTGCTTTCACTAGTGAAACAGAAAGGGACATAACTGATAATGAGAGGGTCTAAACAATGTTTTGTATAACTTTTTGGTTGTATCTCTCGTTTGTCATATTTACCTTGTACATGGGTATCCAGCTGACCTGAATTGGCTCATAACAAAGACATTTGAAGTATGAGAATGAAACCAGGGGGAGTGCTCTCCCCTTAACTTTCTCGTTTACTTCCCCTGAAAGGTGCCGGTTCTCCTTCCCCCGCGTGGCTAAAAAAATTGGAACCCACTGTTACCCAGAATCCAATGACACGGAAGGTTTTTCATTATAGTGATTGAAAAATATCGAGGTAAAGAATCAAATTCAAAGAGATGCGTACCGATTATCCGCTCTTACCGGTTCGAGGACAAACTGATGTAATTCGCTACTCCGTAAATAAATTCCGTTCCGTTTCGTTCCTTTCGCGTGCTCAGAAGATTGCTTCCAATACGCATGCGCTTCGAGATAACGGATTCTTTTCAAAAGTAAATTATACAGTCCGACAGACAGTCAACCCTTTGACGGATTTGGTCCAAAATTTTATACGCACCTACATTTATGATGATAAAACTATGTACAAAATTTTTCCTTCTAGCTATTCAAGTTTTTGAGTTATAGCGTTCGCATGACCGCGAACAGACAGACAGGCAGACTTCCCATTGACAGAATTTGTCCAAAATTTGATAGAAACCTACAAATTATGTGTGAAAATCACATACCAAGTTTCATCCTCGTAGCTCTAATAGTTTTCGAGTTATCGTGTTCACAGACGGACAGACATAAATCCAAAATTGTGTTTTTCGGACTCGGGAAGGTCTAAAATGTGGAGATTCGTCAAAATCTCGAGTTCGAATTTTTTGACGATTACAATACTTTCTCTTTGTATACTTTGTATACGAGAAAGTAAAAAAAAAATCCGCAACAATAAAACACTAATAATAAAAGTTCACTTTAAACTTTTTTCGTTCTCATATACGAAGAAAAGAAAGTATTGTAATCGTCAAAAAATTCGAACTCGAGATTTTGACGAATCTCCACGTTTTAGACCTCCCTGAGTCTGAAAAACACAATTTTGGAATTATGTCTGTCTGTGTGTCTGTATGTCTGTGTATGTGTCTGTGAACACGATAACTCAAAATCAATTAGAGATGCTGTTCTGAAATTTGGTATGTGAACTTGACAAATAATTTGTAGGTTTCTTTCAAATTTTGGACAAAATCTGTCAACGAGAAGTCTGTCAATCTGTACGTCCGAAGTCATGTGAACTCTATAACTCAAAAACTTGAACAGCTAGATGAATAAATTTTAGTATACAGTTTTATCATCATGAATGTAGGTCCGTATTAAATTTCGGGCCGAATCCGTCAAAGGGTTGACTGTCTGTCGGTCTGTATAATCACATACTTGCAAAAATTATATATCATAAGCCCTTTGACTTAGATAAATAAATCTTGGTATCACATATGCTAACATTAATTATAGATCTGTGCACAAATTTCATTCAAATCGGTTAAAAAACAGGTGTTCAAATTGCATATTTAGTTCAAATTTCTCTACGACGGTGATCTGTGTTGGCGTGAAAGGCTGTCATTTTACTAATAGGTTGGTTGACGTTTACATTTGGTAGTCTGCCAGGAGATTGTGGTGAGTCAGACGCATAAAACCAATCCCACTATAGACGCCTATATTGGATGCAGATTAAGCGATATTTCGCTTTAAGTGAGAAAAAGCTTTGTGTTTTTCTATTTCGACGACCAGATACAATCTGTTGTAAGGATAAAACATTTATACTTTTGTAGTTTTTGTATGGTTTGACTCAGTGAATGAATTCTGAGTGTCTAAAGCGAAATTCTGTTGCCATGCCGTTAATTGTAATGTTATTAGGCATTTTCAAAATATGATGAAAAAAACCGTTTCGCCAATCAAAACCTAGAAAATACCTACCGGAAACCCCAGCAGGCGTCAATGACTGGTCCTGCGGGTAAAATACATTCAATATATTATGCCCAGGATTGTTTTACAGCTGCACTTCGGAAATTATGGCAACCTCTGAATCAAAGTCGTTCTGATATTCTCCAGATGAATCAGTAGACATTTAGAATCTGTGCATATCAGCAGTAAGGATTTGTAGTCAAAAACGTTAACAGTTCTCTAGTTCTCTAAGTATAAAAAAAAATTCAGAGAATATATGTAATTCTTTTTATTAAGTTTGTGAATATAATTGATATGTTCCAGCTTGTAACTCACCATTCACTCTTTCTAAAAAAACCAGGCCTTGGGTAAATACCCCAATAATATTTACCTACCCACTGAGTGTTTACCCACCCCACATTACTTTCCGTATGCGAGAAAGTTTCGGGGAGGCCACTCCCGCTGATTTCTTAATGAACCGTTGTATAATCTGAGTTTGAAAATTATCCCCCCCCCTTGTTGGAATTATTTTTTGAATCGCCGACAAAATGATTGTTTTCCATTCAAGCCGAGAAATCCCACAGAGAAAACATGAAGAAAGTAGGACTATTTGCGCCATCTCTTAGCAATATTCAGAAATATTAAAAGTAATCGCGGAATATAACGAGACTTGGAAGTAGAGACACATTTACTTTAAACGATGCATGCAAGCTTTCTCTTCATCGCACGACATGCGACGCCGACCAAGAAGGGGTTCAAGAGTTACACTCCAGGAACCCTAGCCTGACGAGCAGACCAGTCGTTCGCGTTCCGTTCATTTTACGAGGATGGATACAGACAAAAGTTTACAAAGGTAATAAACAATTATTTATTAACACTAAACAGAAAATACAAAAGGGAATTAAGAGGCATACTTGCCGATCACTTTTCCACATAATCACCAAATCTATTTACGGATTTATCTGAACGCAGGACAAGATTGTTTTACTCGGCTTGTCAGAAATCACGTCCTGTCCATTGAGCCAGTTTTCGGCAACTGTTTTCACATCAATCTCTGAAAAGAACGTTGTTCGAGATAAGTGCTCCTTCAATTTCGGAAAAAGGAAATAATCATTGGGCCATCGTGAAGTTATCCGACGAACGCCCTGGCATGTAGAGTGATGGTGTCATCCTCATGCATGACGATACCCATACTGCTCACAAAAAGCAAGAATTGGTAAGAAAGTTCAAGTGGGAAATCTGAAGCCACCCCCTACAGCCAAGATTCGGAACCTATTCTGGATTCCAAACACTTATCTGGAACAAGGTTCTCTTCAGAGAGTGATGTGAAAACAGTTATCGAGAACATGCTCAATGGACAGGACGTGATTTCTGCGAAGCCGGATTAAACGAATTGGTCCTACGTTCAGATAAATCCCTAAATAGATTTGTTGATTATGTGGAAAAGTGAGTGGCAAGTATGCCTTTTAATTCCCTTTTGTATTTTCTGTTTAGTGTTAATAAGTAATTTTTTATTACCCTTGTAAACTTTTTGGACCTATCCACGTACTTTCATAATAATTTTTATGTAAAATCAATAGAAATATGTAACTATAACGGAAAAATATTTTTTAAAAAAATTACAATGATAGAAAAGCCGTATTCAAAATTATTTATCCAGTCCGGAAAACATACAAGAGATAAAATTTTTGGTACATAAACCTTGTACATTAGGGTGGATCGAAAATTCGAAATTTGGATAAAATAATCGGCATAGGGTGCAAAAGTTGTCTTTTAAGTGTACTAGCATACACGCAAAATTTTTTCAACTTTGTTCAATATCTTCCGGTGCCCCAAGACACTTAAATATTTGCAAAAAACGATTTTTATGCAAATTTCGAATTAAAAATTAAAAATAAAAAAATGTGTTAAAGAAACGATTTTACAGGGATAAACATAGAGGAAAAGGTGAAGGAATGATAAAAAATTCCAACAAAAATTGGAAAATTGTCGTAATGAAAAAATATCGTGTTTGTTCGATATCACATTTTGTAAGTGTACAAATTTCGATACATATAAATGCCAAAAAGACATGACAATTCCACTTGTTGCGGGATTGTTTATAAAAGATCAAAGATTAGAAAGGAAAATGGTTATTGGAGGAGTGGACGTAATTGCGACTAAAAGAAAAAAGAAAAGGGAAAAAGAAAACAGATGGAAGACAAAAGAATAAAACTTAAAATGGTTAAAACTGATGCTGAAGCTGCTCATGCTCAATCAATGGAGCTACTTGAGCTCAACACTATGTATTCCTCCACGTATACAGATACGGATGTAATTACCTTGGAATATCAATCACAATATGGTTTAGATTTCCCTACCTTAGCAAGGGAATATGATCGATACTGAATTTCAGATAGAGAAGTTGCTTCATTTGCCAGTGCTGTTTTACAAGACATTGGAATTGTACTCGAAGGAGAGACTTCGCATGTGGTAGATCGCAATAAAATTCGTAGACAGCGTAAAAAGCTTTAAAATGCACTTGCAGAGTCTACTAAGTTAACAGTGTCTCGGTTTCTTTTAACCGGATTATATTTCGATGGGAGAAAAGACAACACAAAAGTGCTAATTAAGAAGGACACAAAGTACTACCCAAAGACCGGGAAGGAGGAGCATTATACTCCTGTAAACGAACCTAACTCTGTGTATATCGGACATGTTAATGCTGCAACAGGAGGAACTAAGGCCATAAAAGAAGCAATACTCAATTTTTTTTGTATCAAATAATATCAATTAAATGGGCTAACATTGCAATTGGATATGATGGAACAAATGTTAATACTGGGCACAGGGAGGTATTATTCGCTTGATGGAACTGGCCTCAATAGACCATTACAGTGGTGCATTTGTTTGCTTCAAACAAATGAGTTACCTCTCCGTCATCTACTAAATTCTTTGGATGGTGCAACAACTTGTCCTAAAGAATTTTGTCAACCAATTGGTAAAAAAAATCAAATCCTGCGAGGAGCTACCTGTAGCTCCTTTTTCTTCAATAAGTGTGGAGAATATGGCAGATAATACAGATAGAATGGTTCTCAGCAATGATCAGCAATATCTATATGATATTTGCCTAGAGATATCACATGGTGAATGTTATTCTGATCTGGCATTAAGAAAGCCTGATCCAGTTGCTCACTCAAGGTGGCTAACAACTGCAGGTAGAATTTTAAGGTTGTATGTGGTCACAGAAAAACCATCTGGCAATCTTATTATTCTTGCAGCGTATATTATGAAGGTATATTCAACCTGTGTGGTTCCATGTCAAGACAAAGCTCTCCTTAACAGAAGAAGCGCGGCATATTTCAAGACTTATCTCATTTTCTAGTTAGTTGGAACCCAATTTAAGAAATATGACACTTTTACTCAACGAAATAGCTTCTTTTGTCATCCTGAAAATTTTCTATTGTCAATGCTCACAGATAACAGAGAGAATATAAGGTCTTTAGCACTACGAAAACTAATTTGTGCTAGAAATGAAAACAGAGTATTATCAGAATAAGAATTTTTCAAGTACCAAAAAATAGACTTTAAAGCACAAGATTATTTTGCAATTATTAACTGGCAACGAGTTGGACCTTTTGAACCGCCTCTTTTGATGAATGTGCCATTTAAAGAAATTGAGCCCATGGTAAGTTAGAAAAACGGAGGAATGATCAAAATATCCATGCCATACCCAAGCTGTAGAAAGATGTTTTCGCTTAGTGTCTGAAGCGTTGAAAAGTGTATATGGAGAAGAGAAGAGACACGGCTTTATATTGAATAGGATACAATCAAGAAGTCTTATCAAGCATTATAATACCAAAAAGGATTACATCCTTTAGAAATATGTAAATCTTCAAACTAATAGAATTAAAAAATCTATGATGTAAGTTCACTTTTAATAAGTTTTGTGATTTATTGCTCTAACTATTAAATTTATTCTTCATGTATTATTATAAAATTATAATTATTTATAAGTATACTTTAATACTTGAATAATCTGCCAATTTTTCAAATATTTTGGATTGATTCACAATTTTTAATAGATATTTGTAAAAATGTCAATTTTTAACTTTCTGGAGGGCGTTTGAGCCACCAGAACATATGAATGAATTTTAATAATAATAAAAAAACTTAAATTAATATACCCAAAACAAAACTTTCTTACCCGGCACTAAAGGGAATTTTGAAATTTTTTTATAAATTTCAAATTATTTTTGGGGCACTTGGGCCACTGGAAGATATAAATGAATTTCAATAAAAAAATATATGTAAACTAATGTACCTAAGACACAACTTTCTCACCCTATGCCAAAAATAATTTCAAAACAAAACGAAAAAAATTGCAAATTTTCATAAAAAATTCAATTTTTAACTATATTTGAGGCGCTTGGGGCACCGGAAGATATAAATGAATTTCAATAAAAAAAATTATATAAACTAATATACTTAAGACACAACTTTCCCGCCCCATACCAAAAATAATTTCCAAAAAAAAATTTTTTCCTATACTTTTCGATCCACCCTATTGTACATAGGCGTCTGGCTGATCTGAATTAGCTCATAATAAAGACATTTTAAGCTTGAGAATAAAAAAAAAGTTCCGCAACAATAAAAGATTAATAATAAAAGTTAACTATAATTTTTTTTCTTAATGAACCGTTGTTCAATCTGAACAAATGAGTTTCAGAATTAAAGAGTTGCACTCCAGGAACCCTTGCCTGACGAGCGGTTCAGTCGGCAGCACTCTGTTCACTTCATCTTTCATAATAATTTTTATGTAAAATCAACAGAAATATGCAACTATGACTGAAAAATATTTTTTTAAAAATTACAATGCTAGAAAAGCCGTATTCAAAATTATTTATCCAGTCCGAAAAACAAACAAGAGATAAAATTTTTGGTACATAAACTTTGTACATAGGTGTCTGGTTGATCTGAATTAGCTCATAATAAAGACATTTTAAGCTTGTGATTAAAAAAAAAGTTCCGCAACAATGAAAGATTAATAATAAAAGTTAACTATAAATTTTTTTTCTTAATGAACCTTTGTTCAATCTGAACAAATGAGTTTGAGAATTAAAGAGTTGAACTCTAGGAACCCTTGCTTGACGAGCGGTTCAGTCGGCAGCACTCTGTTCACTTCATCTTTCATAATAATTTTTATGTAAAATTAACAGAAATATGCAATTATGACTGAAAAATATTTTTTTAAAAAATTACAATGCTAGAAAAGCCGTATTCAAGATTATCTACGCAGTCTGATAAACATTTTCACAAATTTCAAAAAAATTATCATATGCTGAAATTTTCATAACTGAAACACTGAATACATAGCTCAAGTTAAACGTTCAAGCCAAAAGTGAGTTATTGGTCGGAAGCAAACAATGCAGATTTTGTATTGATTTGGGAATTTTCTTCTACTTTTGATCGATGAAAGTGGATTCCTAATTTTTTCTTCCTATCAATATGAGCGGCGCTTCAAGTACTCGAGTTGAAGGGGGGAGCGTTATGGCATTGGTTCTATGGCAAACATTGTGTTTTTTGCTCTGAATCATCACCTCACTCTTTTGCAAGAGTTTTGAGATACTCCATATAATAAATATTTTTTTTGAAAAAATAATTATTTGCTGAAATCATTGAGCAAAGGTGTTGACGGGAAATGGGAAAATAATGAAAACTGGATGAACCTGATGATGATTTCAAAGATATTTTGCTCTCCCCAGATATTTTTGGCAAACTTCAGGTTTTCAATTTTTTCATTTGTAAGAAAATATTTGCGAAGTTTTTATTATGGAGCTGATGAACATACTTCTCCGTTTATCATCCTCAAATCAATATTTTAGTTTGAATCCCTTATAAAATACATTTACCAACCGTTACTCTCAATTTCCAATAGACACGCATGCTGTCTGCATCTATTAGCTGTTTTTAACCCCTTAACTGTCGCGGCCGTCACATTGACGCGCATCGAATTATCGCATTTTTAGGCTTATAATCAAAAATGTAATCATTAATTAGCTTTATAATTTGATAGAAAACTTACATAGTATCCACAAGCATCTCAAGTATTCTATGCGTTCTGAGATGAATGAAAACGACAGCCCCTTTCCAAAACAGGAGGGACATCTTATCAGATAGCAAAAAAAAAGCAATGCTTAAAGGGTTAACGCATTACAATTCAAAATTTTCTTGTAGAATAATCATTTACATTCGCATTAGGGCTAATTATTATGCTTGCAATAGTGAAAACTGGATGAAACTATCAGAAAATAGATTTAAATCTTCGAGGTGCATTCCGAGTATTTTGAAATCAAAATGACTGCGATTAACGGAAGTTTAAATATTTTCATCCGTTTTTCAGACATGAATACCTGTTTTCTATAGTTTTTAATTAAAATTCCTTAATACTATATATTAATTTTATTGACTTTAGATTTTTAATAAGAATATTAGTTATTTATGCCGGTAGCTTTTTGGTTGCTATTTAACCTTGTGAGTAAATCCCCTCGTCGATTTCTGCCTCTTGTCTTTTTTATTTTTACTAAATCATGTTAAATCATAAGTATTTGTTTGTATTAAAATTTTCTAATGAAATGCTTTGTCTCATAACTTTAAATTTTTTTAAACTTTTGAGTCATAAATAAATTTTTCCGCTTAGAGAATCAGGAACTATTCATGTTATTATTACTATTGTTTCTTATGCAATGTTTTTATTCTATTCGAAAATTTTAAAACTAAAATAAAGTTATGATAGCTAGACAGAATTACTTGTGATAATTCAATAAGAAATTTTATTTGGGCTTTTAGTTAAATCAATATCACAACACATTCCGGAAACAGGAGGAGGTCATCTAATTTGGCGATACTGAAAACTACACTGTTACAGTGTTAAAATGAATGATGAGCTGATTTTGTTTGATTTATGATTGAAACAAAGGGGTTTCTGTTTTATAATGATATAATTATTTTCACTAAGTAAAATGAAGTATTGATAAATAGTTAAGAATAACATAAGTCCGTAATATACAAATACTGAATTCGAAAATAATATTGTACTTAAGAAAACATTGAATGAATGACTCTATTCTTTGATAAAGATAATGAACATCACTCTCTTTGTTTCATGTGATATGAATATTGAATATGAACCCTTGCTATTTATGGTTTTAAAAATGTCATTCACGCCAAATTCGAACAAACTTATTTTTTTTATCCAGGAAAATTTTACAGGAAATGAATAATTTCTATGATGCTAGAGAATATTACAGATTTCAATTTTCTATTTCTAGCATCAGCTGGCTTTTCATTGTACGCATGCGTGATATCAAAGTTCATGGAAGAAGAACGCCCACTTAAAGAATACGAGATACCTCAGAAATCAGCGAATATTCTTTTACTCAGGAAAAATCGGACGTTCTGGAAGAACAGATTTGATTTATAATTCTTCTTTAAAATTCCTGTCATTTTTGGGATATTCTTAAATAATTTATGGCTAGATTTTAAATAGGAACGTTGCAAACAGATCTTTTAAGCTTATTTTAAAACTGTCACAATTTCGCAATAATCACACTAGCAGAGGTGTTTTCATACAACTCAACAAACTAAAGTGGCGATGCATTCCTTACAGATTCCGAATGTGTCCCTCCTTGTCCAACTTCTCCACCTGCGAAAACTACTACTTTAGATGGATTCGCCCATCGCATAGGGAAAGGGCATGCGATCGAGGTGATAGTTGCAGAATACGCGACAGAAAAGGATTAGACTTCGAATTAAGGTGATTAGATTCACAGAAGGAAGAAGTCTCACGCGTGTGATGTATGCGGAAGATGGTTTAATTACATCTCAATCCTAAAATTGCATTACCGATCTCATACCTGAGAAAAACCATTCCGATGTGTATTTTGTGTGAAATCATTTTCTCATGAGGCACATTTGATTGTTCATCGCCGAATTCATCATCAAAGAGAACCATACGTTTGCGAACTCGGCAACAATACGTTTCTTGAAAAATCGTACCTAAAACAGCATTTTAAGCTGCATAAAGAAGAAAGCAAATATAAAGGAAGCAAAAAGGTGTTGCCCAATGTAAATTGTTCGAATCGTTATTGTGTTGCTTCCACACAAGAAGCTTCGAAAACTTTTAGTATTTCTAATAAAGGATTTTCCAAAAATTCCGGCTCAAATCGACCTGCTCAGTCGCATGCTAAAAAGAAGTCATATTTATGGAACGCATGTGGTAAAATGTTTTCACGGAAATGCAATTTAAAAGTTCATTATCGAGTTCATACAAAAGACAAACCTTTTGTATGTGACACATGTGGTAAGGCATATACACGGAACCACAATTTAAAACTTCATCGTCGGGTTCATAAAGAGAGACCCTTTGCGTGTGATGTATGTGGAAAAGTATTTGCTCAGGTGAGCAAATTAAACAGTCACTTCTGCATACGCGACAAATAGAAGTTCCTTGCTTTTCATAAATGAAGCAAACTTTTACTTTTTATACTTCTGTTGCGAATTATCCTCTTTAAACTATGCGGGAAATATAAAAGTGGTACTTCAGAGAATTCTCTCCAATTAGTTCCAAAAAGAATTCGTCCAACATTCGTTTGGAAAACCGTTGTCCAATTTATAGTCAATGAAGGCTTAAAGTATGATTTTTAAGGTATTATATTTTATACAGAATCCTTTATTTGAAAATGAATTTGTATTGCAGTTGGAGTGTGTATTCATCACGGAAGAAACTCTTTGAAGATATGAATTCTTATCACCAATACTATTGGTTTTATAAGTATTATATATTTTACCCTTTCAGCAAGCGCGCGTATGTAGAAGATACTTATACCGTTCATTGTATTACATATTTTTATCACTCTTTTAATAATTTAAATGCAGTTTTTATTTATATAATATGTGTTATGAAACTAAGAAATACAGATTACATGAGTAAATGTTGCATGGATTTTTGCGGCAAAAAACCATGAGATATCGTGCATCGCATTAAACATTTATAAGTATCTCCTACATACGCTCTAAATAAGAATTATAAGATCTTTAAATTTCCATTGTTCTTATTTTTATGGTAAATTTGATTGATGTTTCCTGTGTTTACATTGTTAGCAAAAGGTTAATCATGCTGATCCATAAATAAATGTGTATTTGGCAAAGACTTTCATGAAATATGTCTTGATTCAATCCCTAGTAAAAAGGAAAAGAAATGTATATTGCTCTTTTACCAATAGACATTTTTCTTAAAGCAATAAAAACTATTTTTGTATTATTGCTAATAAATCCAGATTTCAAATATGCTTTAAAGTAGTTTTTAGACTTCGTTATTCGATGTCGCTTTGACTTCAATTGCAAGTCGTTGTTAAACACATACTGTGTGATATAATAAGATGATATTGATGTTGTTCTTTCAAAGATTTATAATGTATTAAGTGTAAATATTTTTGTCAGATACATTAAATGTTATCTTTTTTTCTCTTTCGTAATGAATAAATTTTTGAATCGTTTGAGAGTTGAATCGTCTTATTCACAATTCTGAAGATGAAAGAATACATTTTATCATAGAAGTATTTTATTTATAAGATATTTTTTCTTCTATTAGTTTTATGAGGTTTTTTTTTGCTACATTTTTAAAATGAAGTTAAATGCGTGAAGATGTACACACTACACATTTAGTCTATTTGATCTCCTCTGTTGTATTTTGCCATGAAAGCAAACCTGAAAAATTATTAGATACCAGATTTCGTATGTAATATCTTTAATATTTCAGATAAAACATGATCTTTTTCTGATTCAAGGGTCTCCGCTTCGGGGAGGGAGGGTTTCAGGTTCGAAACCCGATTCCACTGAAGGTCCGCCGTGTATGGGAGCCTTTTGTACGCTAAATCATACGCAGTGGCCAAACGTCCTTCCGCTGGTGTATTTTGTAGAAGAGGGTACCAGCTCAGGTGTTGGCCAGTCATGTGACCGCTGCTCAAGAGTACGATGTCCGCCCAAAATAGCCATCGTGTTGTTTCGCAACGGGACATTAATATAACTAAACTTTTACTGGCTCTTTGTACTGATGTAGCTAAATTAGCATATTATTTATTAACCACTTAACTGAATAGTTTTCTTTGGTATCTAATAAGATGACTCCTCCTGTTTTGGAAAGTGGCTGTCGTTTTCATTCATCAAGGAAGGCATAGGATACTTAAGATGTTTATGGATCCTACATATTTTTTGTGTCAAATTATAAAGCTAATTAATGATTCAATTTTCGTTTATACGACTAAAATTTCGATAATTCGATGCACGAGTATTCTCGGGCTGTTAAGTTAAGCGGTTAATATGTCTAAATAGTTCCATTCCCTAAAATTTCTGTTTTCCCTCCTTCTGTTTTGTGTTTTCGAATATAGATGTCGCCATGATTCTAGTGTTTCCTTAAGAAAATTTGCTGATTATTTATTTTAAAAGAAAGTTAGCGTGAGATTATTATAACGTGAGGACATTTTTTTTTCTATTTTGGGCATGGGGTAAATTTATTTTTATGATGGCTTATTAACATGGATGGATTATTAACAGCCAGATGGATAATATTTTTAAATCAATCTTATTAGCGTTTTTATGTGTGTGTTTGGTTTTCTTTTTTCCTTTAAAATAATGCTTTTTGATGTCTAGATCTCCTTTGCCTTTTGTTGGGAAATTTCGGGCTAAGAGAAGCTATATTTGGCGCAATGCATGCTTCTTAGAGAAAATTGTCCAAAATATTTTGAATCCATTTCGAATATAGTCCTTAGCCCTTGATAAAATGGACTAGAATGGATTCCTTGCTTGTTCGATTCGATTCCTTTTGACTTTTTCTTAGTTTTTTTGGCTTTCTTTGAATGATACTGATTTATATATTATTTTAGCATGAAAATGCTTGAAGGCTGGATACTAGCGGTAAATTTCGACATTTATGATGCAAAAGGACTCGACAGGGAAGGCCTTTGAACCAAATTCGGCACGTAGTTACTTCTTCTGGAAGTAGGTGCTCAATAAATGTGTTTTTCGAAGTTTTAATTAGGTATTTAATTAAAAATGAATCAAATTTGAACATTTTTCTTCACCAACTTCGGAATAAATTACTGCAAAAGAAACCAATCTTATTCTAGCTTGGTATTGAAAAAAAAACTATCTTTTCTGAAATATCAATTGAATTTCTGTGCAGGTTTTCTCTAATCTTATAATTTTTTAAAAATATTTTACAATAATACATTTCAATGTTTTAGTTACTGCGTTTATTTGCACGAGCGCTGCGACGATATTAAATTCATTTTTTTGTAAGTTATCGCTACTCTATAAATAAGAGTAAACTTTCTAGAATAAAATTAAGACAGACGAATCACGCCTGAAACATTATCATTACTCATAACATACACAGGCATCTGGTTGCTTAAGATACGTTACAACATTGAAAAATTATGTTATGGTTTGGAATAATTTTAAACTTTTTCCGACAAGCAAGTTGAATTTTGTCGTTTAACAAGCAACACCACCAAGAAGCTTTAGCTATATTAACGTCCAGTTTTGAAGTATCACGAGGGCTGTTTGTTAACGGTCCTCGTTATTTTGAACCGAAGTCAGATGCCGAGGACGACACATGAGATGGCATCCCCTCTCCAAACTTCCGCACCACACCAGTGGGAGGACGTTTGGCCACTATGTATGATTGAACGTGCAACAGGCCCCATACACGGCGGATCTTCAGCAAAATCAGATTTCGAACTTATAAGTATCCATCCTAGAAGCCGAGTCAATGCCTCTAGGCCACCGCAGTCTCCCAAGTTTCGTGGTAACATGAAGGATATATCGGGACGTGCCTCGTAATTTTGATCCTTGGTCAGATGACGAGTATGATACCTGAACCGACTCTAGATCTCAAAATCTCCGCGCCACACTATCGGGAGGACATTTAAACTATATAGATTTACGGGCTTATTCACCGTCCATGGTTAAACTATGATCACCGGTTAAAAGGGAATTTACACGAACAAACGAATGCTGACCGAAATGATCAACTGGATGCATACACTAACTGGCGAGTTGGCGAGAAACTCGTTTTCTTGAAGGCTGGGGGTAATTTTTAAAATCGCCAACAAAAGAGAAATTGAGATACCGTGCCAAAATAGCAATCCGCTAGGGTATCCATTTGGTGACGCATTTCGGTCAGCTTTCGCATTATGATAGCAGAACCATCATTTAAGCGCTGATCATGTTTTAACCATTGATGGTGAATAAGACCGATAACCCTCTCACACCGAACGAGACGGTCTTAAAATTTTCCCTTAAGAGCGACTAAGGCCAGTCTGAGGCGGTTGGCTTCTTCTCAGGGGCGGTGAGGATCTGCTGGGGTAAGTGACCACCCAGTTTGGAAGAGTAATATTCATGTCGCTTCCTCCTAAAACTTCCCGGGTTTAAAGGGGCTAGAAGAAAAAAAAGTCGCATCGGGATTAAAGAGTTAACATGCAACGGAGGCTCTTCGGGGGAATCGGAGTTCGAACCAGGAACATTCCCAGCCAGAAGCCAAGACTTGACCACAATGGCACGTAGAACACTAGCCCTGTATGACGCACCATTATTTTAAGAGCAGCATAATCAAATTAGGTTTTTGTGCGTTAACGTAATGAAACCAACAAATCAATCTTTACATATCTGCTACAAGATATGGTAATTCTGAATTCGTATAAAAAAAGACATACCTAAATGAGACACATTTCTTCTAATTTTACATTTTAAATTTTTAGTGTTCAATTGATGAAACATTTTTGAAATGAAACTTTAACTAGAGTAGAAAGTAACTCGCCATGAAAATCAAAAAGAACTGACACTAAAAGCTAATGAATTCATAACCCAAGAATGACAGATATTCATTGCGTTATCGAATAAGAAGTACTTGAGCACTTATTCCGAGACGGATTTCTTAATATTAAGGCATAATGAGGTGACGAGGAAGACACTTGAGCATGCATTTAAGAATATTCCGTATCTTACCAGTGAGAGAAGGATGACCTACGATGCATATAATCCGCTTCAGACAGCCACAGCCAGCATATGTCTGATGGAATCGGGTTCTAAATCTAGCCGATATTATTCTTCGAAAAAATGCATTTCTCCACGTAAACAAAAGAGACCACCTGATTTCAACTCTTCTAAGACGTAGGGGTCGATACTGGTACCCACGGTTAGGTTGGGAGACGTCACTTTTCCCGTTGTTAACGTGCGGAAAAAGTGACGTCTCAAAACCCAACACGGGGTACCAGAATAGACCCAATTATTGAGCGTTTTTAGTCCCTTTCTCATTACGCGGTGTTGACTCAAGGTTCAAATAAAGACATTATTGAGAAATCTTCTATTCCTTTCTCTTTACGCGGTGTTGACTCAAGGTTCAAATAAGAAGAAATATTTTAGGAAAATATTTTTATACAAAAATTTGTAACTTGCTGCATTCTACCATAAGAATTACTGTTTTAAGTTCAATGTTTCTGGCAATAATCATACTAGGATGCGCATGCGTCGACCACTGTCTGTCAAAGATGTATACGCCCACATGAATTACAGATGATCAGTAGAACAAAATCCATGCAGCTGTTCTCCAGAATATTGGAGTGGTTTAAGTTTGCTTAGGTATCATATAATTGACTTTATAGTTACTAATTCTTCGAAATATTTAAAATCGGTACTGTCTGAAATACAATGCCTTGTGCGAGAGTATACAGAATGGTCTCGATATCGGTAAAGGAAGCTCTGTATATTCAGGAAACATATCTCAAGTTAGTGACGTTTGCATGAAAACATTTAAATCATCACTTTACTTGAAATGGCAGAACACAAATCAAACAGGCGAAGGACCTCCTCGTAGTGAAATATGTGAAAAGCCTTTCATCCAAAAGGGTGACTTAAGTGTTCATTATCGTAGCCATACGAAAGAAATGGCTTATTCATGTGAGGTATGTGGTAAAACGTTTACCTCCAAGTCAAACTTTGTAACGCATGAAAAATGCCACAGAAGTGAAAGGAACTATGTGTGTGAAATTTGCAAGAAAGCATTTTTTCGAAAACATCATTTATATGCACATCATCTGATTCACACTCAAGAGAAACCGCACGTCTGTGATATTTGCAATAAAGCATTTTCGCAGAAGATCATTTTAACCTCTCACTACAGAGTTCATACGCAGGAGAAACCGTTTTCATGTGATGTCTGCGGTAAAGCATTTTCGCAGAAGAACACTTTAACCGATCACTACAGAGTTCATACAAATCAGAGACCATATTCATGTGATTTGTGCGGTAAAGCATTTTCTACAAAGAGCTTCTTAACTGTCCATTACCGAGTTCATACAAAGGAGAGACCTCATTCTTGTGAGGTGTGTGGTAAAGCATACTCACAGAAGAGCCACCTGAATCGACACTACCTGACGCATACAAAAGATAATTGTTAGTCTCATGAGGCGAGTAGCAAAACGTTACCCGAGAAAAATTTGATCAGACATTCCCGAGTTCGAGAAAAATGGAGGTGGGATGTTTGAAACGGATTTAGATAATTTTTTTTTATTTTTCAGCTATGAAGATTAATCTGAGTGACAATATTCTAAAATTTCCAAATTATTTTACTGCTACAAATATATTAGCAGCTTGGATTTTTATCATGTTTTTATGTTCTTAAGACACGAAGAAGTGATTGATATTTGAGATAAACTTTTTGGTTCAAATCTTCTTCACTAAACTACAATTCGTATTTACCTCTTTTAAATATGCTAGAAATTCTTTCCGAGGTCGTGCAAGTGAAGATCCGAAGTTTGGATCGGTTTTCAGCAGAAAATAAACACTGAACGTGATCCGGAAGTTTCTCCTAGATGCTAATGTTTAAATCGTTCACAGACACTTGACTAATGTTATTATTTTATTTGTTAGGACACCTAAGCTGCTGGAATAGCATTTCGTGTACAAAAATGTGCGGCGTACTCCGCTTTGCGTTTTAGCTTGTCGCGAACTTGGACGGGATATCACGCTTTGTTCCAGAAAGAAGAGCGGTATGTGCCGCATTGTCCACGAACGTGTTAATAGTGATTGAACTGAAGAAATAATGTAAAAGAAGTTTTTTTTCCTGAGATATTATTCGAAAACTTGGAATCGACTGCATTTTGATTTGAGAGTACAAATTTGTCCAGGTTTGCCTTATAGACTGAAAAAATTTTTATTGTATTTCTCTGTATTTTCCATTAGAGTTTGTATTAGATTTTAGACTTAGATTTTTGTTATCTGTATATTTGGTTTGTTTTCTATATATTTGGTTGGTAAATTAGACACGCATCATTAAAGTGAAATAAAGTAAATACGTATTACCCCCAGATGATTTCTTTATCTCGTAGTTAATGACTAAAACATGTTTATAAATACAGTAAATCCTTTTTTAAAAGCTCAAGCCTTCTATTTTCGAACGACGATACTTCGTCTTTCGCAACACTTGCGAAAAGTGACTAAGACCATATATCGTTGCGTATGCGATGTTGTCTTATTATTCGCATCGCGAGAGAACTCTAGCTCAGAATAAATTTTTAAAACTTTATAAATGTTTTCATCTCCTTACAAAGGAATTGAAAAAATTGTTTATGGACTTGTTGTTATATTCCATGCTCGTTGGTACCGAGACTGCGTATACGCTCTCACTGGAGCAATAAGATTCGACACGTATAAATTTCTTGAGACCGTGACCGCAGGATTTAGATAGCTGTTCAAAATGGAATATTTCCATAATTTCATTATGTGCAAATATTGTTTGTAAAAGAGAATTGATTTTTTTTTTCGTAATGTTTTTTTATTTGTGTCATTCGTATGATTTTCAACAAATATTGCAATACAATTGGCATTAATTTATTCTCCCTTTATTTCGTAATATATGCTCCATTTTGTATTTTGTAAACCTTGTTCTTATTTTATTTTTCATGAGATTTTCCCCAAACCTTAGCAAATACGTTAAATTGATCCGGCATTCTTCGCATAGATCCGCAAACTGTCGGTCGGGACTAAAAGGGTTTAGAGAAAAGGTAGGAAAGAACATAAAATTCATACACTCAAAAACAACAACAGAAATCGAATCGAAATTAATGTGAAGCGACAAGACAGACTCGACCATCAGCGGGGTTGAGAACTCCAAAATTCAGATATGCATTTCATGCGCTGATTCCGACTCGAAGAAGCTGTTGAAGAAGGGTTGCGACCATTAGGCAAATGAAACTGTTAGCTCAGCAGACTTTAAAAAATATAGATATTATTGTCAATTTTTTAACAACTAAAGACAAAACCACTTGGGACTTATTTTTCTCATTCCAAAAATTGTAAAAAGTTACCTCTGAAAAATCTAAAGGATCCCAGCAAACACAAATTGTATAATTCTTTTTTTAAGGAAAAAGAAATTTTCGAATAAAGTATTTCTTTTTTCAAATGACTTTTAAAATTCGCTATATTAGAAATGAGAAATTAAGGCATTTAAGTAAATATTTTGTACTTCCAAACATGAAGCCTTTCAGAGCGGCCAATTTTTCACGGAACGGAGGAGAGGCCGCTGTTGAGAGGTTTCACTGCAACTATTTTTTCTACAAAGATATTAATGATGTGCTTTGATTCTGCCTCTAAGAAGCAGGTTTATAACTTTTCACTTGGAAATAACTTTTACCCTGACAGTATCAAAAACTAATATCCGCTTCATACTAGTATCTGTTATATGTGTAAACATATTTAATATTTATGCCTGACAAAAACATGACTTCAACTTATTTATTGTTATAACAGTGTATGATTACAGTCACATGTTGAGCTACTTTGAATTAGATTTAAAAAATAAGAGACGAGACGACTACGAGTACGGTTGAACGATTTTACGATGCACGCAGGTACGAAAGGTAATAGTTGTGTTTTAATGTTCTAATAAATGTTTGTTTAGTCTAAGAAGAAGTCTATGAACGATGAACGTTTAGTCTATGAACGTCAATCGAGAAGCCAACATACACTGAAGAGCCAAAGAAACTGGTACATCTTCTCAATATCGTGTCGGGTCCCCAAGAGCATGCAGACGTGACGCAAAACGACGTGGCATGGACTCGACTGGTGTCTGAGGGTATCTTGGAGAAAATTCACACAATGAATTCTGCAGGGCAGTCAACAAATCCATAGGAGTGTGAGGTGGTGGAGATCTCTTCTCAACAGCATGTAGCAAGACATCTCGGATATCTTCAATAATGTTCATATCTGGGGATTTAAGTGGCCAATGGTAGTGTCTAAAGTCATAAGAATGTTCCTGGAGCAACTTTGTAGCAGCTCTCGACGCGTGGGGTGTCGCATTGTCCTGCTGGAATTGTCCCAATCCGTCGGAATGCACAATGGACAGGATGCTTAAGTATCTGTTACCTGTCAGAGTGGTATCTAGACATATCAGGGATCCCATATCACGCTAATTGCACACGTCCCATACCATCACAGAGGCTCCACCAGATTGAATAGTCCCCTGTTGACAAACAGGGTTAATAATGTTGTCTCCATACTCGTGCACGTGTATCCGTTCTATAAAATTGGAATCCACAAAAAATCACACTTCCTGCAAGTGTTCGTGCTATCTGGGATGTTGGTCGAGAATCCGAGAAGCTTCGAGAAACAAGAGAATCGCGAGTAACAAAGAGAAACTTCGAGAAACAAAAGAGTCATGCGAGTAAAGTAGTTTTACGCCTTTAACATCAGCGGCTGCTTGAAAAAGACAGCTTCCCGTCATTTTTTCGTATTTATTTCTCGTGAAACAAAAGCAGTGCTGTAACGGCTTTCTGGCTCCCTTAAAGCCCTGGAATGACTGCATTAAATGAGCGGCTAGATGTAGAAGGGCATCTTACACGCCCACAATGTTAATAGCGAATCAGGATTCAGTTCGTGTATTTTTAACAACTGCGGTAGGAACTCATTCTGGAATTTTTTTAAAAGAAGGTCGATTCCTAACATTTAATGAAGAAGTGAAGGTACTAGTTTCCAATTTTGCAGAAAGCGAAGCCGCTGATTTTTTTTTGAAGTTAAAAAAATTGGCCGTTTCGCGTACGCAAGATAAAAAAGTGTTCGCTGTCAACCAAAACAAAGAGAACCCTGATTGGATAATAACATTGTGCGCGTGTAAGGTGCACTGCTCCATCTACCCGCTCCTCTGCATTAACATCTGCACCACTAATATTTCCTTTTATTATTGTAACTCTGAATCTGGCACTTTCATTCTAGTTACCGTTCAACAAGCAGACTTGTTTATGTTTTTCACTCGATCATCGTATTCTCTTAAATCGTGCACTCGAGAAGTTCTTAAATATCTTGAACTAGCATTACGAGCACGGCGTCGCCCGATGAACCATGACTTCCACAAAATGGGGGGGGGGGGGGAATGCCCACATGACACGAAAACGTTTTGAAAACGAAAGGTACACATTATTGATTTTCCCGATTATTTTTCTTCGCTATAATGACATATGAACTGTAGAAAAACTGTACAGAGAAAGATAATCTGAAACAATATTAAAAAATTGCAACGTGAAAATGATATTATACAGAAAGCAAAATATGCGAGATAAATCAAGATATAAATACGAATTAAGGGAAGGTTAAATTCTGAAAGAGTTAAGAAAGGGGAAAGAGGGGGAAGGGAGAAGGAGAAAAAGGGAGAAAACGAAATCTTTCACTTTGAAACCACATTATGTAAATAGCTCCTTGAAGACATATTTAACTTTTCCAATCTTAAATTTGAATTAAAGTGTTATGGGATTTGAAGCAAAATATTTTTCCAGTCTTCTGTAACTAAAGATATCATCCATATGCCTGACTATCAAAGAGTATAAAAACAAACAAATTAAAAGAATGATCTGTCTACGCGATGCAAAGGGATTATGACGTCACGTGGATTTCGACGAAATGCATGTTGGGAAATACGTCACGAGACCTTGATTACGAAGAATCGTGAAGAGAATTATGAAGCGAAAATTTGTTAACACTTCAGAAAAAAATTAATAAAATTTCAACCAACTGTTCAATTTAAACCATTAGTGCTTTAAATCAAGGAGAAACGTTTTATTTATTACTTCAACAAATTTCAAATTGATGACAAAAGTAGAACAGCCGATGCTAGAAACTACAGTTCCAGATTAAGTTTTTTCGGGTTAACCGATTATTTTTCAAAAAATTTTTCAATGACGTCGGAAATTCGAAACAAACTTCATTATGACGAAAATTGTTAGTTCTATTCGATGGTGCATTGATTGTTTTCCAACGATCATTAGAAAAGATACCACAGCCGTTAAACGTGCAAAAAATGAACAAAAAGAACACAAAACATTAAATAAAAAATATGCTAGATTAAATTTAAAAATTCTGGCTTCGAGGTGCATTGAGTCACCATTACCACTACCTGTGTGCCACATTTCATAGCTGTAAGTGCGATAGATTCGACTAGACATCGCACACACGCACGCAAACATAACTATAGATTATAAGTATTGATTCTATCTTCTATTAGTTTCACGGAGTTTTTTTTTTTTGCTACAGTTTTTAATGAAGTAAAATGCGTGCAGATGTACGTGTTTAGTGTATTTAATCCCATATGTTGTATTTTGCCATGAAAGCAAACCAGTAAAATTATTACATTTCAGATTTCGTATGTAGTATCTTTAATTTAAATATTCCAAGGCTGAATACCAACTGTAAATTCCTACATGTTGGATGCAAAAAGCGTACTACATGGAAGGCCTTTGAACCAAATTTGGCACGTAGTTACATCTTCTGGATGTAGTTGCTCACTAAAAATGTGTTTTTCTAAGTTTTAATTAGGTTTTTGATCAAGAATGAATCACATTTGAAAATTTTTCTTCAACAACGTCGGAATAAATAACTGCAAAAAAAAAATCAATCTTATTCCAGCTAGGAATCTAAAAACTACCTTTTCCGTAATATCTATTTAATTTCTGTACAGTTTTCTCTAATCTTATAAATTTTTAAAAATATTTGAAAACAATACTTTTCAGTGTTTTAGTTACCGCATTTATCTGTACGAGCGTTGAGACGATATTACACGCATATTCTTGGAACTTATCGCTACTCTACAAACAAGAGTAAAGTCTCTAGAATAATATTACGACAGACGAATCACACGTAAAACATTATGATTACTCATAACATATACAGGCATCTGGTTGTTTAAAATACTTTACAATATTGAAGAAGGATATTATGGTTTGGAATAATTTTAAACTTTTTACGATAAGCAAGTTCAATTTCGTCGTTTAACAAGCAACACCACCAAGAAGGTTTAGTTATATCAACGTCCAGTTTTGAAGTAACACGAGGCATGTTTGAGAACGCTACTCGTTATTTTGAACCGAAGTCAGATGACGAGGACGACACATGAGCTGGCACCTCCTCTCCAAACTTCCACACCACACAAGTGGGAGGATGTTTGGCCACTATGTTTGATTTAACGTGAAACAGGCCCATACACGGCGGATCATCATTAAAATCGGATTTCGAACTTAGAAGCCTCCGGCCTAGAAGCCAAGGCAATGAATGCCACTAGGTCACCGCAGTCTCTCAAGTTTTGTGGTAACATGAAGGATATATCGGGACGTATCTCGAAATTTTGATCCTTGGTCAGATGACGAGCATGATACCTGAACCGACTCCAGATCTCAAAATCTCCGCCCACACCATTGGGAAGACATTTAACCTATATAGATTTACGGGCTTATTCACCATCCATGGTTAAACTATGATCACCAGTTAAAAGGGAATTTACACGAACAAGCGAGTGCTGACCGAAATGATCAACTGGATGTATACACTAACTGGCGAGTTGGCGAGAAACTCGTTTTCTAAATGCTAGAAGGCTGGGGGTAATTTTAAAAATCGCCAACAATTGAGATACCATGCCAAAATACCAACAAGCTAGGGTATACATTTGGTGACCCATTTCGGTCAGCTTTCGCATTATGATAGCAGAACCATCATTTAAGCGCTGATCATGTTTTAACCATTGATGGTGAATAAGGCCGATAACCCTCTCACACCGAGCGAGACGATAAAAATTTTTCCCTTAACAGCGACGAAGGCCAGTCTGAGCCGGTTGGCTTTTCCTGAGAGGAGGTGAGGGTCTGGTGGGGTAAATGACCACCCAGTTTGGGAGAGTCCAATTCATGTCGCTTCCTCTTAAAAACTCCCGGGTTTAAATGGGCTAGAATAAAAAAGTAGCCTAGGGATTAAAGTGTTAACATGCTCCGGAGGCTCTTGGGTGGAATCGGGGGTTCGAACCAGGAACATTCCGCCCAGAAGCCTAGACTTTACCACAATCCCACCTGGAACTCTAGCCCTGTTTGACGCGCCATTATTTTTAGCGCAGCATAATAAAATTTGGCATTTGTGCCTTAACGTAATGAAACCAACAAAACAATCATTACATATTTGCTACAAGATATGGTAATTCTGAATTCATGTAAACCTTACAGAAAAAAAAGACATACCTAAATGACATTTCTTCTAATTTTATTTCTTCAGTTTTTTAATGTTCAATTGATGCGACATTTTTGAAATGAAATTTTACCTAGAGTACAAAGTAACTCGCCATGAAAATCAAAAAGAACTGACACTAATAAAAGCTAGTGAATTCATAACCAAAGAATGACAGATATTCATTTAAAAATATTCCGTAACGTACCAGTGAGAGAAAGTTTATCTTACTATACATATAATCCGCTCCAGACAGCGACACCCAAAACTCAAAAAGAACGGACACTAATGAATTCATAACCCAAGAATGACAGATATTCATTTAAGAATATTCCGTAACGTAGAAGTGAGAGAAAGTTTATCCTACTATACATGCAATCAGCTCCAGACAGCCACACCCAAAACTCAAAAAGAAGTGACAATAATAAAAGGTAATGAATTTATAACCCAAGAATTGCAGATATTCATTGCGTTATCGTATAATAAGTACTCGAGCACTTATTTCGAGATGGATCTCTTAATTTTGAGCCATAATGAGGAGATGGGAAAGACGCTTGAGCATACATACATTTAAGAATATTCCGTATCGTAACAGTGAGAGAAAGTCTATCCTACGATACATAGGGGCCTATTCTGGTTCCCGCGGTTG
>BGPR01014609.1:0-38798 GCA_013235015.1 Araneus ventricosus
AACAGAAGTAAAATTCCCTAAAACGGGGGAGGGGATTACAAGCATAAAGTTTCGACGTATAGAAAAAAATTGTAATATTTATATCGTCATTGTATACTTCAGAAAAGTTTTAAATAACTGGATAGCACTAATTTGTATTTCATCGTTAAATTTTGCCTTTTTTAAATTTGTGAATGTGGAAAATACATAATTTTTAAATTAATTAAATTAATTTATTAATATTTTCTTAAGTAAAGCGTAGATATCTATTTTAGTTTTCTAGCGAAACGTAAACATTGCAAAGTTTCTACGTTATCTGAATAAATTACCTCTTGCTAGCAATACAAGAAATAAGTTGATTTGAAATTTTTCACCTTACTGTTAAATGAAAGGCATAAAAGTTCCGAAAGACCAAAAAAAAAAACCTTGTTTTGTTTTAACATCATTTTAAGACATTCAAAGAAAAACAGGACAATTTATAAGAATAAATTCGTAATCGAATTTAGTCATCCAAAAAAAGTATTAAATAAATGTTAAAGTCGATTAATTAATGGAATGAATCCAAATTAACAGAGATGCAGTTTTTTTCGTAGCTGATTATCAACAATTAATATTCTAATAGTTGGCTAAAAATCAATGACGAATACGGTGTTTAGGTTTTTATGAAAATTTTATCTTTGACATTAATCTGTACTTATTTCGATTGATATATATAAAGACTTAGAAAAAGCAAATAGAAAAATTTAAGATCAAATAACCAAATATGCTTTCGTTTTCCAAGATGACAAAGATAATTTTAAATATCACAAAAATTATTTTAGCTTAATTCATTTTTATAAACATTTTACAACTATAGAATTTTACCTAAATTTTCTTTCAAAATTATAACTGAGAAAGTTGGTGATTTGAAATTCTGAGAACTTTTATTTTTCTTTTCAATTTTTAAGTTTTAATAAATTTATAGATAAACTGAATCTTTATTTTTGAAATTTTTTTCACCGAAAAAAATATACTCTATACATGCTAAATATTAATTTTGTATCTAATGGATTCAAACTGGTGCAGATTTCCCATTTTTAATAAATTATTTAATATTTCGTAATATTTATTGATTAATTGACAACAAAACTTGGTCTCATTCAAACAGCTCATGGTTTGTAATGCAATATAAAACTAGGGCGTTCAAAAATCAATTTTTGATTTAAAATGAAAAGATTTTCGTAAACATTTTAAATCTAAGTCCCTTATTTTGCATCAACAACTAAATTTAAGAGTAAGAATTTTAACATTAATTTATCATTCAGATTCCACCGCAAGATAATAAACAACTCATATATGTAATTCATAAACCTGAAAATTTAGATTTAAAACAATGTATGAGAAAAATATAAACATCTTACCAAAACGTAAACTAATCCTTTGTTGGTAAATCATTTAGTTCCAGAAATCGAAAGCATCAAAACAATCGTTTTAATCTAAATTACAGTCTGCTATTCCGAATTTTCTTAGAAACAGTGAATTAGCCTTTTCGATCTTCTCAATTTAGAACATGCCAAAATAAAAATTCATTCATATTCTTGTCCGAAGAATGTAAATTAGATTTTGTTGGCATTATACTCGTATTCATTTGTCAGTATGTCTTTCTAAATTCCTCTAATTTGACGCTTCAAATAGTGATTGTATGCTGAAAAAAATAACAGCCTCCATTGTTCTGCAGTCTTTTAATGGATCAGACGCAGTGCTCTTCCATTGTTTCAAAGAAGGAAATATTCATCGACACTTAAATTGAGCCCCCAAGTGCATTCATCAGTATGCCGACAAAGTCAACTGTGGCACCGTTACTACGTCACTTTCTTAGAGAGGACCAAACGCCACTTATTGTTGCTGACCGTGCACACAAAGGGTTCAAGACACCATCAGCTGAATACAGAGTACCACCATGAGGAACTTATGGCAACTTCTTTTATGTGGGTCCATGTGAGAGTCCACCAACAGTCGATTCGATCCTCTGCACATATTCAAATGAAGTCCGTTCAATAAGGACGTTTTCCCACCGCGTGAAAAAGCAGTCTTTAATTGGACCACAGCAATGCGGGAAGCAGATGTCACCTGAGATGATTGGTCATTCCCATCACGTACATCGTCGAATGGGCGCAGGATAATAACATAAATAATCCACCTGCAAAATGCTTCTTCAATCAAGTAGGCAGAGTGATAGTTAACTGCTGCAGAATATTGCCAAGAAAAGGCATAACCAGTCACTTCGCTTCTGCCTTCTCTCTGGTAGATCTGTCGGTAATTCTATCCGATCCAAACGTGTGTCAGTAGAAACCGAGTCGGCATTTCTTGATTTGTTTTTTCCATCTCGTTTTTAATTCGCAGGAGTTGGCTTTAGCCGGTGAGTTGTTGTAGCTTATTTCAGGTAATTAGTCCAGTGCTCCAGGGTCAACAGTACCCTGCAGGCTCGGTGGTCGTCTCATGCGGAGTCGGTGAAACAAGGACATTGGAGGGTCATTGATATTGCAGGCACGGTGTCGGTTTGAGTATTATTTTTATTAGCTGGGTACTTGCCTTCCTCTTTTCAATGCTTTCCACCGTTTCAAACTTGTTACATTCTTCCAGGGTGCAAGGTGTTGACTTAGCCAGCGGTTTGCGGAAATCTCGAATTCTTTTTAGCAAACATCGTGACCAATTAAATCTCAACTGGAAACCGATTAATTCTCCTTGATTTTGATTTCTTTCTTTCCGCTTTTTAACCTTTTGTTCTGTGAATTGAACCATGTTTCGGATATGTGATTGGATGCAGATATATTGAAATGCACATTAGATCCAAGAAATTATCTACGCTGTTGAAGTAAAGAGGCAGGGTAGATATTGCAGATGATGAAGTAGGACGTTAGAGATTTTCACGAGTGATGGATCTAATTGAAACTTATTTTAATATTATATGTATAAATTTTCTTATGATAAAATAAAAACCTGGCTTTCGAAAGTTTTACAAAGATGCAAGTTTCAACGAATAATTACAAGACCTGTTTTGAATAATTTTTGACAGCACTTAAAACAATTAAAATATATTAATATGGACCTTTCACTACAAACTTTTAAAAGGTGTTGAGGGAAACTAGGATACTAATACGAAAATTTTTAAATTGTATAAGAAGAAATTTTTTAAAATTCAATATTTTTCTTCTGCTGAAGAGTATCTATCTTTCGCCAATCTCTTAACTCAGCATTCTACAATTTTCAGTAGTTGGGAGAATTTTGCAACTACTCTGAAGAGACTATAAAACTTTAAAAGTATCAAATATATCATTTTTATTATTATCAATATTATATTTCTGATTCTTTATTTCAAAGTTGACTGTTAAGAAAAAGACTATTTTACTGGAAGTAAATTTTTCAGACTTTTAACAAAAAGAAGTGGCAAGTATGTCAAATCACCAAAAACTGAAACTGATGACAAAAAGGTTCCAGCCGAAACTTTTATCATGGCCGCAACTGTATCCTATCGATAATGCATCAAAGGCTGCTATAACTGTACAAATTTCTAGATAATTGCTATTTGTCTAAAAGATACCTCGGACCATCAAGTTCAAAATGCACGACTAAACAGAAACTGGTGACAAAAAGTTCCAAACTGCTAAATTTTCCACGAACGAAGCTGAATTCTGTGGGAAATGCTTCGAAATCTTCTGTAATAATATAAAAGCCTCATTATAATTATCATCTCAGACTGACCACACGAGAAGTTCTATGCACTATCCACCTGTTCGCTTCTGTGGAAGAATGGGATAGACTTCTCCCAGGCTTCTTTTTGTTTGAGGAGCGAGGAGGTATTCCGCGAAGCGCTTCGGTTGCAGGGTGACAAAGCATGAATATTCCAATGAGCAAACAGAGCCCAGACGCATGGGAATGAACGTTCGTCAGGAAATTCGCGCGACCCGATTTTGTCGGAAATAGCGTCGGATGAAGAGGCAGCTGTGTCCATCGACGAGGAGAGCATGCGCTGACTACTTCTCAATGAACAAACGTCTTCTCCTTTTGGTACGACATAACCCCCATTGACAAATATTTCGGAAATGAGTTTCAGAATCCTCGTATTGAGAGGACAAAGGAAACCATCCCTGTCCTCTCTTCCAATGAAAACTGGAGCTAATCATCTGAGTTTGTAATAAAATACCAATGAATTGTTTTGGTTTTAAAAGTTGCATATGTTCCCTGTGTCCGCAGCTGTTGCTTTGACGAATAACTGACATTAGAAATGCGTTGGACTGATATTTGAATTTTAAATGAGTCATCTTTTTGTTTTGATAAGCAACTGACAAATGAAACTTGGCTTTGTCTCTAAGTTTTAAATAAAAACTCTTTCTTTCCCTAGATTTCAGTGTATGGCAAGTTTTAAAGATTTCTTACATAAAAGTTTAACTCTGTAAAAGGGTTGATAAATTGAGATTTGGGAAGAGATTAAAAAGTTTTACAATATTTTTTTTCTTTTAAATAGTTTGCAATCGAAGACGGCTCCTTCTTAATGAAGCATTTAGATCTAAGTTATTTTCATTTGATTCCCATTCATTTACATCAATCACCCAAAAAAAAAAAAAAAAATGTTTTCAAAATGCAATTTGGAGAAAGATCTTTCCCATACGGAAGTTTCGCTTCAAATCTTGAGTGTACAAGAAAAATATTTTTTATAAGTTTTATCTCAAAATAAAAATAAATAAAAAATTCTTGTTTTTCTATTGAACTCTCTCAAAATCCAGGATAATGTAACTGTAAGACGAAATTCAGATTTCGAATGCTGGCTTGCAAAGGTGTCGAATTTAAAACTTCAGCTAACTGCCTCTCAGCATAACAATACTGATAATCATTTTCATACATTCTTATTCCATGCAATTCTGTCTTTTATTACGCATAATATTTTTATCCAATTATAACGTATAAATATGAAAAAGTTTTACAATGAAAATCAATGTACAAATAAATAAAACAAATTAGGTCAACAAATTTTATCATAATTGTTACTTATGTGATTATTATAGGAAAACGTAATAAGTTTATTTTCTACATCCGTTTAGGTCATTTTAATCATTGTTTACCGAAATTGCCATAGTAACTCCACAGATAATGTATTACGGTTTTGCCTAAATTTTCTAATCAGTTAGATAATAAATGAAATTTATCTGTACCGAAAAACTATTTAAAAAAATGGCTTAACAATTTTTTTGAAGAGTCTTAGGAAAACTTTAAAGAAACTTCTTTTCAAAGCTATTTTTTTCTTTCATCTTACTTATACTTCCCGAGTACGTAAAACCACTCCAAATATAGCATGCATCCAATTCTTTATTCTAATTGTCAATCCATTTCCCATATATCTGTCTTGACAAGAGCACCCGCCCAGTTCGTAATTGAATGTATCAATATCCTTTTCTCTACAATTATCGACAGAAGAAACGGAGACAATTTCTCAGCGGCCACTCGCCAATTTTCACCCACGACAGTCGAGGCCAATTAATGAGCAACCAATTGTGACCCACATACCGAAAATAGCGACAGCTGGACACCTTTACCTGGCGTTTTGTGAGCAAGCAGCACCTCGCGGATGGATTTCGCCTTTTTCCAGCTCATCGCCTGATGGGTCAAGACACCCAACAGAATAGGAGGACAGAAATACGGAACTCGCCAGCAGAAGTTTCTTTTGTCTCTACTCTTTTAATGGCGCTCCGTGGTTGGCGGCTAATGAGGAATTGTTGTGTTAGCTCGTCAAAAGGCAAGGCAAAAATAACTCCGCGGCGTAATTGGCAATGTAGCCACTTCTACAAAGGTCGTACTCCACCATGCGTCGTGTATTGGGAAGTTGAAAAAGAACTCGGGGTTGATAAAAGAAAAACGAAGAAAAGAAAAGGAAAAAAAACCTCCATGGGAAGCTAGGTTTTCGGTTTTGTGATCCGAGTTCATTTTTCTTTGACGCTTTTTTGCAGGTAGGGCCAGTTTCTGGTCAGTCTGGGCGAGGTGCGTGGACAAAGGAAGCTATTAATTGACGAAGACTTCCTTCAAGAGTAGGAAGTGCCACATTGTGCGCCATTTGCTTGTTTTTTAACACCTTTTCAAGCTACTGGGTCGTTTTATTCAAACTTATTCGCAAAAGGATGTTAACTTTATAAGGGGATATTACCCAGTGTCTTGCTCTTTTTTTTAAGCTATAATGAATGGCTAAAGACGGATATCGATGAAAATGCCATTTTTAGTAGTAAAAATTGTCCTCCTAATAGTCTTGCAATTTATTCTTACGTTGATCATGTTAAACGAAATTGGTCTGTTTCCAAATTATTTAATATCTGACTGCTTTTAAAAATCAACCAGCCTTTTCCTCCTTTCAAAATGAAAGGAAGAAAGGAGGACTTTTTGAAAATCAAAAAGTCAAACACAACTTTTTGAATATTAAAATGAGATATTACTGCAACTATAAAGCCCAATATATATATGAAAAATATTGTAGCAACTATAATGTACGTGTGTGCCGTGATCTTTAAATCTACTGAATTTTGAATGTATCAAAATAATTAAGTAAAAAATATGATGATGTCAAGTTGTCTCACCCCAAATGAAAAATTTTCAAACCATTCCTAATAGGCACTAAATTTTTTTAAAATGGTGAAATTTCTAATAACATTTTTCGAACATCATGCTGCCTCTCTTTTCTTTTATATAAAATTTTGCCTGTTCTGGCATGAGCATGGTTATCATTTTCATTCATGGCTTTTTATAACATGATACATGAGTAAAGAATGATATGTTACACATCCTTTCACAGGTGAAAGTTGCACAGAAAATGATATCGTAATTTTACTATTAATTTTAGCCTAAAATATTATTTTTAAACTCTACAAAAATATTTGTTGGTACTTCGTGGATTAAACAATTCAAAACATGAAAGGAAACTTTTTTATTTTTTATTTCTAATTTTCCAATTTTGAGAAAAGCAATAGATGTTAAACATAGTAACTTTTTTAAACATAGAAATGCAGTATACCATTAATAATCTTTAAAAGTTTTTTGGTTAAATTTATTGTTAATGAAGTATGAGCTGATTATTCGGTGGAATTAAAATTAAGTATATTATTTTAAAAAAGACTTTGAAAATAGTTTATTCATCCTATAATTTGAGGAATATAATTTCTGAAGCTGGGAAGGGGGGAGGGGTCTATGAAGAAAGGGTGTGTTTGAAGAGGGACTATTGTAGGTAAGACATTAAGAACGTATACACTACATCATAATAAAAAATAGCACTCTGTAAGATGACGCCATTTTTGCCTGCGAAAATAGTGAAATTCCGTGCAAAAAATCAATTTTTCTAGAGTAAAAGAAATTGAAAAGTAATTGGCATGAAGAGTTACCAGATGCTTTTCTTATCTGCATATGGTAACTCTTTATGCCAATTACTTTGAACGTTACACGTTAAGTGTTTTCGTATCATACCGATCAACGTAATCACGGCATCTTATCAACCATTTTAAGTGAAAGGCACTGTCACTTCCATTCAGTGTCTCAAAAAAATCAAGCAAGCTGCCGGGTAATTTTCTATGGCCATTCATAAAAATTTCTTTGTCTTTCTCTCGAACCGAAGAGGGTAATAACTCAACATTTGCTTTTTACCTACTCCCGTTCTCTTTGAAGTAGACAGGTGGTTGGGGATTCCTTTTTTAAAAAAAGACTGTCATCCGCATGTCGTTGACGAAAATTTTGACAAGGGCCCTGTGGAATAAATGAACCATCAAAACAACTACAGCTCCGAGAAGAGGGAAAGAAAATGATCGCGGTAAAAAGAAGACACGACATATCTCGCGATGTGTCCAACCCTCGTAGTTGTTCTTGTCCCTCTCCCTCCGCCCTTGATGGGGTATTCCATGCCATCTTTTTAATCCGCTATAAACACGGCTGTCGTCGGCTGCTTTAGATTGTCACCTAGGGGTTTCTTCTGTCCCTCCCTCCAAACAGGTCGGCTTCCTTCTAACTTAGGTAATAGGGCTCTATTTCTTCTCGAAGGAATTATGAAGGAAAAGGTAGAGATGAAACCGAAAGCTATCGGTGATTACCTTCCAGGTTGTTTCACGCTGAATTATCGACTTACGGTAGTTTCAGTTAGTTATTTTTAGTCCTTATCCCTTTCCTTGTCCCTTTTGACTTAATTTTTAAAATGCTGATGTCCAAGGAAATAAATGAGCAAAATGAATCATTCAATAAAAAAAAAGTTAGTAATCAAAAAATCCAAAGCATTGCAATGGTATTTTTAAAATCTCATTCCCTTCTGTAACAATCCTATGAAATTTTGTAGTGATTAGCAAAATTTTTCTAGACAAAACGGTGGATTCGGTGAAACCCTTCGCTGTAACTTTTCGTGAAGACAGCCTCAAAACAATTGACAGATTTTCTTTATTGATTTGACTGACTGGTGCTGAATGAATCAGTTGGCTGGATTGATTGGAAAGAAATTATGTTAAATAGCTTTTAACATTGCATCACTTGTGCTATTTCTACTGTGAAAAGAATGCGAGTTTCATACTTAATATCTCTTCACAAAGAATGATTTGATGGACACAGATTATCAGTTACACTTAATCTTAGCAAGATATCAGCTAAATTTATAAGCTAAGCAATAATAATCAGCGATTTAGGAACATAAGTTAATTGCCGTTGACCTGACTTATGAAAGAAATGAATGGAGTTAATTCACGTTTATTACAGTAACATTATAAATGTAACTGCTCGTGATATCTGGCATTAACCATACGTTGACTTACACTATGCTGTGATGTCACGTGCTAAAGAATGCGCAGTGGTTTCCAAAATTATGATGGCCTGACGCATTTGACTTGTATCATGCATAAATTCAATCTTACCATTTCTTCGAAGATGTAGGCATCGGTTTATATCATTTTACACTATTTGTTAGTTCTCGGTTAAACTATAGTATATATTTCTATGCTATGATTCTAACTGGTTTTAATCTAGTACTTATTTTTCTTCTTATAAATTGCTTTTCTCTATATGAATAGTCAATAAAAATATTATAATTCGTTCGCTTCTAGTGTCTGAACTTTAAATTAATGCCGAACTTTAATATCAGTTTTTACATCAAATGACCCATTTTAACTACACCGAATGGTTGAAAAAGTTATTTAACTCTTTCGTAAAAACCTTTATCTAAAATTTGTTAATTTTATGATTGTAAAAAAATTCTTATAAAGCTTTCGTTTGTGTTTCAGTACATATTGTCAAGTTATTCTTAATTAAATTCATTTTTGCCTCAGTTTTGAGGATTAAGCTTCTTTTCTTAACATTGTCTACCGTTTTTCGAAAATATAATAGGCAGAAAATTTAGAAATATTGTTTCTTTAAAGTGGAAGAACATCAGGAGGTAAAATATTCTTCAAAAAAAAAAAAAAAAAAAATCAAGACGATTTACCAAAAAGATAATAAATCTTTTAATGTATAGACCAACAAATTTAGATTTATACTTACATTAAGATTTTTTTTATCTTTTATATCTTACGAATGGTGTTTGCATTGAAGTTGTTTTTATTATAATGTCATACTTTTGTAGATAGAAACTCATTATTAACATAAAAGATATTGAATTTTCCATAAACATACAGTCACAAAGCTGCAGCCATTTAAAAAACGTGCAAAATAACAACATGGCAACAGCTGACCGGTTTCTAATGCTTTAATTATAAAAGCCACCAACAGGCAATTCTTAAGTAACACTCCATTTCTATTCAATTTCCAAACGCTAAAACTCCGCAGACAATTAGCACGTACAAAATCCGCAGAGATACGCATATTCTACTACGAGTCAGCATATTTCTGACGCGGAAGGAAAACAGCAAATAAAAACCAGTAGTAAAAGAGAGACCCAGCCCATTTTCGAACAAAAATGCCATTATTTCAATCGAAACCGCGGCAAACAGGGCATCAATTCAGTCGTTTCGGCGGGCCCCCCCCCCCCCCAAGCCCCATCTCTAGTTTCTATCCCAACAAGCCGGCAAAAGATGTCAAACATTGCTTACCCTCCCCCAAACAACAGCGGCTACTGTAGCATATAAACGATGCAATTGATGCTCGTTACATTTAATATATTCCCCGATAAATTAGGACCCGAAAATCTGTTCTTAATGAAGCCATTAAACTTGGTCGATACGCTGTCGTGGCATTAGACAGCACTGGTTGTCCGTCTAATCCTGGCAATTGTGAGGGAGAAAAAAATAAATAACACACAAAGATATAAAAAAAACAGAATTAAATAGATAAATAAAAAGAATGGATGGACGAAAAAATAGAACCTACCAGAAAAAACATTAGGAGACACGCTTGAAATATATGCTATAATTTAGGGTTAGTTTTGTATGATGTTTATACCGGTTTACTGGAAAGGTTAATGACGATTTGGGGATTAAGGAGAATTGATTAAATTATTTGCAGCCGCGGGGTTTATTGGGCTAACCTTGCTAATGGCCGAACTCGATAAATGAAAAATCGTCTGTTTCTAAGTACCCGGATTCTGAAGTCGCTTCGAAAATTCTAAAGAGAATAGCTGCCGAACAACATTCTTAAGAATTCCTCTTTAGTAATTCTTGTTAAATTCTTCTGTTCATTAATTTCTTTTTCACGAGTTAAGGAGAAAAGGAAGAATAAAACATGAACAATTTTCCTTCCGAAAATAATTATAAATATGTTATAAAAAATTGTTATTTGCACACGCCAATTTAAAAAAAAAAAATGCCCCCTCCATTATTAAGAATATGTTTATTTTTCATTTAGTTCTAAATTGTCAAATCAAAATATTCATCTTTTAAAATCTTGGTGCTATTGTTATACATTTAAAGCATTCTGATTCACAGTTTTCCCTTTATATGTAGCATTAACTCTTCTGATAGAAAAAGTCAAATATGTTCTAATTTCTCTTCTTTTTTTCATTTGTTTGGAATGAAAATATGCATGATCCGTAAAAATAACTTGGAAGAAATTTACTGAAAGACTAGAGAGTAATTTACTGAAAATTTGAAGCAGCAGTTATAACTTTTCATTTTCATAGTGTCTATCACATAAATGCAGATTATTTAACGCAGTTCGGATCCGGCCAGAATTTGAGTATCAAAACTCGTATCAAAATAAAACATCTGACCAAATTTGCTGCGTTATTTAAATAAGAACATAATATTAAATTTTTTCCAATCGAATTTTTAATAGATGGTAGAAAGTTTTTTTTCCTACCAACAAGCAGATGGTTTGATTAAACGGAGCAGCTGGTATCATATTTCTGAATTCATTAATTATATATTACTTTTGTTCTGAAGGAAAGCCTCGTCGAATAAAAAGATTTCAGACAGCATTTGAGTGACATTATAAAATGCCTTTTACATCTTCCTGTTGCTTAAAAATATAGAATTACATAGTACAATATGAAACTAATAATTGAAATCTATCAGAATAAATTCAGTAGCTCGATCTTCTAAATCAGTAACTATTCCTTTAAAAAGATTTGTGGTAAAATCTTTAATTTCTTATCAGAATAAAATAAAATGTATGCTTATAGAGCTTTCTGGATAATGTGGGAAGAAAACGTTATATAATTGCTTACTGAAAATTGAACCTAGTAGAAGAAGAAATAGGTTGACCTCTTACTTAACGATTTTAGAAAACCTTCAAAGTATTTTGAAATGAATGCGAATTGCTTCAGGTTAATATGTTCGGTTAATTAATCTTTGCGTTAACTAAACCTTGTAATAGAAACTAAAACACTTTATGATAATTAATTTTCGTTAACTCTCTGTCATCATTTCATCAAATTAAAATAATTCTATCTAATGTAGAATCACTTAGTAATAGATAATAGTTCTTAACTTCTCCCTTTGAAATGAAAACTATATTCTAAACACCTAATAAACATCATTTGAAACAAGTTCAGCTCCTGCTTTCGAATTCATTTCGCGCTCGCGATAGCAATATTTTTTCGTGCAAGGAAATAAAGATGGCGTCTTCCGCCTAGGGTCTTAACTAGTTTTCCTCGCTCTTATAATTAACGTCTTTTCGAAGGTAGTCCCATTCATACACGGCAGAGCTACGCTGGTGTAAAAATAAAAGGAAAATAAAAAAGAAAACAACGAAAAAATTGCCAATGAATGGACATCTTTGGAGTGGCTTTCACAGCTGCAATTAAGACTAACAAGGCCCAGAAGCACGGAACTATGCATTTTTTTTTTCTCCCTGCGCTCCTGCGGACTTTAAACGCGTTTATAATTGGAATGATCTGCCAGTAATGAAGCTACGTGAGAATTTCTTTTTTTCCCTTTAAGTGAATACGAATTGGTTGCTTTAGTTAACCGTTCAATTAATGTAGCATACCCTTTTCTTAAGCAAGTTGGCTTACACCTATTTCCGTTTCCCTCTGCTACTTTGGTTTGTTATTCGAATTTTGTGTACGTCCTGACTGAAGACGTGGTAAAGTCTGTCGCTGACTTCAAACTCTACAATTCAGAGTCTATTTACTCTACAAAGCAAAATGTGTCTAATCGGCAGTAGCTTTTGTTCACATATAAAAGCAATAGTCAATACAAAAATTGTTTCAAATTCTAATTTTGCATTCATAAGAGATCTCTTACAATAATCATTTTATGAACTATACATGGTGTTTAGGTCACCTTATAAGAGAGAATGCTATTTTCAAAATTATGAGGCTGTAAGATCCAGTGACTTTTTTTTATTTTTACAAAATAAGCATAGCAAATTTCATGACTTATGTATAAAATAAACATTTCCCTTCAAATGAGTAACATTGAGATCGAAAGTATTTGATAAGATCTATGTAAACAAAATTATAATGGATTTTGTTTAGATTTCATTCATAATAAAATTTAGATAAATGAAGCTATCTTAACATAATTTAACAATCAAAACTTGAAACTGGTCCTTATATATTAAATATTTTCTAGGTTAAAAGTGTTAAACACACATAATACCTGCATTTTGACATGAAACTAACGATAAGATACAGGTTGCAATTTGTAAGGTTAACATAATGACATGCTAAACAACTCACTTATGGCACTGCAAAAAATATTAAATTGTTTTTGGCATTTCAGCAGCATTACTACGGCAATATTAAAAGCATAGAAACTACTTAGTTGATTAAAGTTAAGGTTAACTTTTCCAATTAAATTTCCTCCCAATTCAGGCCATTCAATGGCGCAACTAAATAGTAAGGGGCACCCGGAAGATGCTTAGGGTGGAGCCTTTAGAAAATTAAACTTTTCTCTCTCAATATTACTATTAAATGCTAAAAAAAGTACCATTAATTACTAAAAAAAGTAATTTATTTACTTCAGATCAGGGCACCCAAGACCGTTGGGTCTTGGTTTTTAAGTCCTGCAATCTTGTAGTTACCCCACTGGGCCCACTATAAAACATTATTTTATATTACAAGCGAATATTTAAAATGGATATTGTAACACATACCTTAATTCTTCACAATAATAAATCCATTTATATATGATAATCCAAAGCCTGGGATATCCCTCAAAGCCCATTTCATCCACGCACACACCTCACAGAGCCATATTAGCCTCTGCACATTGCATAATTTTACACCTTCGCAAATAACCACACTCTAAGGCGACATCATGATCATACCATAAATCAAAAAACCGTCTCGAAATTTGAATAAATATCAGCCGCGCATGTCTCTCGAATTTAAAAAATATGAAGTCATGTTTTCGAAGAAAGAAGAGTCCAGAGAGCAGTCCCAGTTCCCATGATTTGCATGCACTGTGCAATAAAAACTGATCCAATTCGAGCGGGACAAGCAATAGACATTTCCCCTTTACCTTCCCAGGCTAAATGTCGTAATAACGGGAAATTTATCTTGAGAAAAAGAGAGGTTCTTCATTTACAATCGAAGGACGGAGAGCTAATAATGTAAAAGAGGTCAATGTTCTTCAGGGCTATGTGGGTGATCCCCGATTTGTAAAAAAAAATAAGTTGAATTTCCGGTAGAAGATTCTTTAATATCAACGTTTCAGCATTTTATTTATAAATCAAACGTACAAACCGCTGTAGATTTCAGTTTTGGAGCTTTATATCGAAAATAAAAATAAAATAAAAATTAATGATTTTTTTAAATTTAAAGTTTGCTGTTCATCCTTATAAATGTAATTTCAGAAGAGTTTTCATTTAACAGCTTTTAGAAGTGTTTGTATTTAACAACATGTAATTTTAAGCAACAAACAATTTTCTAAAAAGATAAAACCGAATTTAGATTTAAAAAATGATATAATATATTTGGAATTAATTTTTTTTAAAAAAAAGCAGAATTGCTCAAGGAAGTACTCCAAATTCTTTCCTGATGATAATATCTCAATTTTTGTAAAAACTTTTTCTTTCTTGTGAGTGGCAACGAGAATAATATTTATTAAAAAATGCAAAATATAGTGTATTCTGTGGAGACCTTTGAAATGTAATTCATTTCCTTTTTAAAATAAATCCCTCAGTAAATTTTAAGAAACTAAAATAAGTAATTTTTATTCATAAATGAGGCAGAAAATTGCTGATTAAAATTTTGAATTCTAGAAATCATGACAATCAAATTTAACTCATGATTAAGATTCCAGTTGACTATTTGTACACAAACTCCAGCTATTCGTCTGTCCGTCCTGTCTCTTGTTTTGGCCAACCGGAAAAGTTTCAAGCTGCCGACTGATGATGAGCGAGGTAACGATTCCTTTTTTAGAAAATATGACAATAATATGCAGTAATAAAATATATTGTTTATGCGTATTGCTGTTAAATGTATTTATTATGAATCACAATTAAGATTAAAATATTTTTACCTTGCTTGAAATTAAGTTCTGCTTTAGAGGCGTTTTATTTTTTAAAAATTATAAAATTTAAGAGTTAATTTGAAATGAATGCAGGCTAGAAGAAACAAAAGACAAAAATAATGTTCGAAGAAGATCATTGATTTATAGTCTACAATTTTTGATAATTCAAAACAAAATACACATGTGGCACAAAAATTTCCTCCTGAGTAGTTTTCCATCGCAGAAAATAAAGTTATATGAAATCTTGTGAAATTAAGCTTTTACATTTGGTTAATATTCATTCATGGATTAACTGAACTAATATCAAAGCATTCTTTTAGATGATCCTTGTAAACGAAATATTGAATGATCTTCGTATCAAGAAGGAAATAATAATAATAATAAATTTTAAAAATGTAACAAATTATTATAAAAATTTTTTAAATTCCTCTGTGAAAATGTTATCATACATTCGTTATCCCATTCTTTTTATATATAAAAGAATTAGTCAAATGCATTGATAACGTTTCATTATATTGACAAGAAATGCAAGATATTGTTCAATTATTAAGATTTCGAAATCTTCCTTGGACATTGAAACATAATAATACATATAACTGTGTTTCCCCTCCCCCCCTGGTATTTCGTCCCTGCCGTATCTTGTGAGTATAAAAAAAAAGTAAGAAAATCACAAAATGCGGGTTCATTTTTTTCTCCACATTTTCAGCTTCAATTGTACCTTTAAAAGTAAACTAAATACCTACGAAATACATTTCGCTTTTGACTAATGCGTTATTTCCGTGGCGCTAAAAATTTAATCCCATTTACAGACAAGGATATAGTGAGAAAAAAACTAAAAACATCACACTCGGAATTTCTTCGCGTTGCGTGTTCGCCTCTTGGCGACGGCAGCGAATTAGAGCTGAACGCCAATTGCGTGCCAACTGCACTTTCTCGTGCCAAACACAGGGAAGTGAAATAACGGTTACTTAGTTGACACACACACAGTGCTAGCAGATCACGCAAATACTCCTTGTTCAGCGCTTATCGGCATCTGTTAGTGCTACCGCTAAGACCACTGACAAACGAGCCGAAGATTAGACCACGTCAGCGACACTTTTTTTTCTTTTTGTTTAAACTATGTGTTTCCCATAGTTAGGACGAAGAAAGGGAAGGAACTAAATTGGCGACTTGCAGAAAATAAACACGAAATTATCACTGCTGGGAAAGAGGTGTCGAATCCTCACTTCTTCCGTCTATGGGTCATTACAGCTGCAAAAAATAGAGCAGGTGATTTTTTTCTGGAAGCGACGATTGTCAAGAAGGCAAAACTACTTTTATAGAGACCTGCTTTGTACAACAACAAAGAAATTATAAAGTTAAGGTAAAAGAATAGAGGTTGCAGTCTCGTTAATTTTCATTCTGGCAAGATTTCTTACATCTTTTTCCACTCGCAACTATTTTTCGAGGGGGAATCAAATCTTTCGTGACATCGTTATCATCTGAAAAATTTTGCTCCTACTTAAAATTCGGAAACGAAAAAATAATCAAAGTAGTCACTGATAACTAATGAAATTTAATCCAACTAAAAATAGTTATTCAGTAAATTGTATTCAAAAGTTTTGAAGAAGATTTTCTCTTAACAGTTAGTTTGCTTACGAATATTGAAGAATCCAAAAGATGAGGGTGCTGCATAAATTTTCACCCCCAAAGATAAATTATTCCAATACCTAACCATTTTGAGTCAGCCTGTAGTTTCAGCAGCATTACACTACACGCCTGACAGTAGAATTTGGACAGTAGAATTCCTTAAACATCGATAGACTATCGATATTATCGACGCCAAGTCGATAGTATCGGGTTTTCGGAACTATCGACTGAAACAATCGATAGTATTGACTTTCTCAAAATTATCGATAGGGGCAATACTATCGACAGACGCATTTTCAGTCGATAATTTTAAAACTGTCGACTGGAAGAACATAGTATCGCCGGGGAGAAAACTGTCGATAGTTTAGATAGTTTTGAGAAAGTCGATACTATCGACTGTTTCAAAAAACACTTTCCAAAATTATCCATAGTTTTGGAACTGCCGATAGTATCGATAGTTTTGGAATTGCCGATAATATAGATAGTTCAGTCGATAGTTTGGGAAAACTATCGACTGCACTATCGATAGTTGAACTATCGATGTTTAAGAAACACTACACTACAGTCAAGTACATTTTACACTTTACCCTAAAAGCGTCAACATCATGTGTTCTGTCCGTTACTTCTATGCTAGTAAGGAAAAATTGAAAAAAAGTGTTTTAATTATGAAGAAAATCATAAAAGCTCCTAACCAAATTGAATTATACTGAATTTTAATCTATTATCTGTAATTAAATGAAGCAGTAACAGTGTGATAGTGGACGTTGTTTACAGAATCGGATGATCTATAGTTGAAGACCCGATTCTATGGAACATTCTCAGTATATGTAGGCCTGGTGCGGTTGTTAAGTCTGTTGTGATATACAATATCTTTGTAATAGTGTTCTGTAGAAGATTGGAGAGAGCCTGTCGGATCAACACTGTTCAAAATGAGACACATTATCCTTGTAGTTTCGAAATGGAGCTTTTCTTCCCCCCAAAAAATCAAACATACATTAAATTATGCTTGATTTGTTTATTCTGTTTACGTATGTGTTTCTGTACATTTAGGATAGCGAAAAAATTTTCAAACTTAACTTTTTCTGCATGTGAAAAGGGGAAAAGACAGAATCCCTGCACATTTCAGAGTTACGGCAGAATGATACTGATAATTGCTCTTATTATCATAAATATAATTTTATAATCAAAAATTCTAATTTAATGTAGTTTTGTGAATTCAATCTACCCTTTAACTATTGAAACTTTTAATAAGATCGGAAAATACTTTTACGTGTTTTAAAGTTGACTTCAGGAAGGGAAACAAAAGAAACCAACAATACTTGGAAAATAATTTCATTCAAGCCTGCTTATTTCAGAGCAAATTTCAATACATTGGTTTTAGCAGGTCTTTGAAAAGAAACTAAATCATTTAAAATTTTTAGTTCTTAACTTTAATAGAATAAATTTCGGAGGCGATATCATCGAATTCTTTTTATGACTGTCAACCAATTAAGTAATTTAAACTATAGCCTTAGTAATCCGTGAGCGACAGACAAATGTCCAACAAAAATTCTTCTCAAATGCCCTTCCCTTACCATTGCAGGATTTTATGGGTTTTACGTGACATTTGTTTATAAGTTACAGGAAAAACAGACGATAGTTTAGATACAAAATAGTAAAAAAGGAATACCATGTTTACATTTCACTTTAATGTAAAGTCCGCTCATCTGAAAAAATTTTCAGCATAAGTTCTAATAATTTAGTTGTGAAGCTATACTAAACCTAGCATTCAACCTCAAAATTCTGCATCATTATCTTTTAAATCTGTCATGAAGACGGGAAAATAAAGGCATAAATGTGGTTAAAAATTTATACTATTGTCTGAAAGACTTTCGTATTAAAAGCTTTCCTATGCTTTTTGCAAATCTTGGATTAGATAAATTTGTATGGCGGAGAGAAAAAGCAAGCTGTTTCCTTAACGGGTCATTTAACATTCAATACTTGTATTACATATTTTATTGCCCATTAGATTTAAATGTCCCATTTATTTCTATTCTAAGCCACGAAGTAATAACGTAACCACACCTAAACTTTTAAGAATGCAGCGG
Organism: Araneus ventricosus; assembly: GCA_013235015.1. NCBI lineage: Eukaryota > Metazoa > Arthropoda > Arachnida > Araneae > Araneidae > Araneus > Araneus ventricosus. The sequence continues at coordinate 18,572 of BGPR01014609.1, forward strand.
GTTGAATCACATTAGTGAATTACTGAAGGAATCGAGTCCACTGCAATTGCAAACTAAAATAATAGTGTTACTGTTTCTCATAAATCTTAAATTGTCTGAGTTACAGATGTGATGCGATTTGAATTTGTATGAATTGTTTATAAATGCCTTTTTCATATGATTCACTAGAGCTTTGGATATTCCAAGAAATTAATTGAAAAAATATAGTTAAGCAATCAGAGAGATAATTTCGCCTGATAGTGGAATTGTAAAGAAGGTCTCATATGTGGGTAAAAACGAACTAAAATGTTTCACATGTTTTTCTGTAAGCACCTTAACCACATTTCTTGACTTTGAAACCTTGTAACAATTATAACTTTTGAATCGCTGAATGTATCTGAAATCGCTTCAGCGATGCAGTTACTATAGAAATGAAACGTCTGCTAGAAAATATGTTAAATGATCGCATCTATATGGTGACATAGGAAGGTCAACATTATGCTGTAGTTAATTTATTAGAACAAAATTATACTGGTTTGTTTTCAAACATATATTTAGTGTTTAAATTAAATTTTCAATTTTAATGTGTATTTTTAATGTCCATACTTGTATTGAAATACTAAATACTAAAAATGAATTTTATTGCAATATAGTAACACATGCAATGTTAAAATTTTATATTTAGCAATTTAACGCCTATAAGAAGCATTTCTGCATTTTAAAAAGCATTGTTCCATTTTTATTCTAACAGGAACCTTATTGACCACTGTCATCTGCTCGCTTTTTTAAACGTATCTGTTTGATCGCCTTCATTGTGAACCGTTAAGTATTCTGTGCAAGTAAACTGAAGATAACCTAACCTAACCTAACCTTTTCAGTCTAGAAGACTCTTTGGTAAGTCTAATTTAAAATTATTTTTGGAGTGTTTGAATTTAATTTTCTTTTGCTGCATGTCATGAGAAATCCCAAAATTGCTGTATAATGAAACTACTTCTGGAAAGATATGATGCCCATTTGAAATTGTAATTTAACTTATTTCCACCTACACACGTCCTAAATAAAATACATTTTCTTTGCTATTATGAACATATTTAATGCATTTCTACTAAATCTGGTCGTCCCATTAACAATACTTCAACAAGATAACAAGAAAGACAACAGTTAGCATAAAAGTTTTTCTCAGAATATTTGTTTAATTTAACCTCTTGTTAAAAATAAAAATAGTGAATAATAAATTACCTGTACTTAAGATATTATTCTTAAAAGTATGTGTATTATTATTTCTATTTTAATTATATATTCTTTTGTTTTCTCAAATTGTATTCGTTTATGTTCCGTGCTTGAGTTTGAAAGCGTATTCTTCAAATTAAAAGTGATTCATTTTATATCTTTATGGAATATACCTCCTGTATAACTACCATTCTTTATAGGAATATGGCGGTGCTTTAGCAACAAATGGAACTCAGGAATTTGGAAACTCTGAATCAGAGAATTGTGACTCTTTTATGACAAGTATTTTCGAAAATTTTGACATTGTAAAAATTTAATTTGGCTTCACTGTATCTTATAAGAAATTCCAGTGTCTCGACATGATCAAAGTTTTTTGAAGAATGAAATAATGCCCATTTTAGAATGAGATTCAATTTATCGCCTCCTACGTAAGTCCTAAATAAAATTTATTGATCTTATTTTTTAAAATAGATATCATTTATTGCATTATTCACTGCATCTGATAATTCTATCATGACTGTTGTAGATATTATACCAGCAGGTATATCCAATATCATTGTCTCAATTCACACACAATGAGCTATATTAAATAATACGTTAATAATAATAATATCTACGTTGCCAAACATAGGCATTATCGCGTATCATGCTTATGCCAAATCTAATCATCCCATTTAAAGTTCTTAAAAAAGGCAGAGAAAAGGACATCATCTTTATTACTTCAAATATTAACGTTTACTACCTTTGCTTCAAATATTATCCACGTTGTGTCATAATATATTATCGAATACAGGTGCTATTTATATATTGTCATAGACTGTATAACACATATATATCTTGTCTTTTCACTAAACACGATCATCTTGAAATAGTAGCTTAACAAGACAGCAAGGAATAACCACCATCATTGCCTCAAATTCCCAAATATTATTCTACTTTGAATAATATCTACTTTACCTTGTTTAGACATTCTTGCGAATTATGTTTACGCTAAATCTGATCATACTATTAACAAATTTTAACAAGACAGCAAGAAAAAGACCACCATCTTTGTCTCTGGTTCAAATATTGTTCCTAACGGCCGAATCGGGAGGAAATATCGCCAAATCGATTTCTCTCTTCGACAGACGAACAAGAAGAAAAAAATTCTATTTCGAACGTCTTGATTGATTTTTCTAGTTTCTCCAAACCCCTTTTCTTCATTCCTCCTACTCCAAGCACTTGTTTGTATTGTGCGAACACATCCTTGCGATGCATATAGACTGGTCCAACTGTTGTACGTCCTTTGCCCAATTGTTTCCAAAGAGTGGTGTGCCATTTAGAGTGGCTCTGCGTGCTTCCTGCGCCCCGGCAGTGCCCGGGCACAGTGGCCCTAGAGGCCGAGACTGAAGGGCCCACTTCACGGCCCCATCCCCTCCCACTTCCCGGGCTCTTTCCGCCATTGTTGTACATCGCGTTTCTATTGTTCACGGCACGTCTGCTGCTCAGAGGTGCTGACTTGGCTGGTTCGAAGGCCCCCCTTTTTTTTCTGTCTTCCTACCTCTTTTGCTTGCACCGATGTGTATGCTCAGACTGGGCTCCTACAAAAGTTTCGCAGCAACTAAGAAATGAAAGCTGTTAGAAGGCGCCCCCTTTTTTCGTTTTATGTTTTTTGGGTCGATTGTTTTATGCCCTGTCCTTTTTCTAGGTGATTAAGGTTATTGGCTAACTAACTACTAGGATGATTCTGTTAAACGAAGAGTGAATAAAGTGGATTTTTAATTCCTTGGATATTTATGCATATATATTTTAATTCCGAGGAAACGGCCGAGAAAGCTCTGCTACAAAGATGAAAAAGATGAGGTGGATCTATGAAAGGAAGGAATTTCAGTGCACTTTTAAAGGTCTGGAATATAAAATACTGATTTCAAAACACAAATTGAATTTTTTTTTAAGATGAATGAATTTTAGTAAACAAACACAAATTTCAAATAAAAAAATATATTTCAGAAACTAATTGAATCAGTATTTAATAAATTTTAGTGAATAGATACAGACTTCATAATTATAGTTTAAGCATAGTTAAGAATAATCTCTAGTAAAATAGTTACAGAACGACAGGTATAAAGGAGTCGCAAAATAAGAAAGGCAGTGAAATAAGTGTTTTAAAATTTATACAACTGTAACGTTGCATGTTACAGAAAACATTTTGAAGAATAAAAAAAAACAAAGATGAACAATGTTTATTTAAGTATTTAACAAGTATTTAGTGCTTAAATGAGAAAAAAACAGCTGAAAAAGAGTATATTTATTATAAAAATTGTTTCAAAGCAGAAGTCATAAAATCATAAATATTAACTTTAGAATATCAATTGTTTTCTAATAAAAAATATTGAAATTTTCCTGTCGTTATTAGATATTAAGGAAATGTACAGAAAATTGAATCAAAAATTTTAAAAATATATGTATGCATCGAATAAAGCTTTCATTCCGTGGCCTTTCAAAAAACACATCCTTTGTTTGTGTACGAAGAAGATGGGACGCAATTATCCTTAGGTAGATTTTTTTTCTCTCTTTTATTCAATCCCAAAGGAAAAGTACTTATGAAATGCTTTCTAAATCTCTAATTAAAACATCAGAAGAATTTGACATCTCGTTTCGCCCACGTGTGTAAAGTCATCCTACCATCTGCTAGTTCAGTATAAAAAATCAGCTGTTGAATTTCAATAGAAAGATAAAATAAACTTCTGGGCCATTTATTCCGGAAATTTCGTGTTAATAAATGAACACTACAGAACTTTCCAATTATCCCATTTTTAAATTTGTATACCTGATTCGGGAACTTCAAAAGTCATAGCCCGAGTACAATCCCCATACCTGAACAAAAAAATCACCAACAGGGTCGTGCCACGTGCATGGTCGTAAACCCTGTTGGTTTTTTTATTATTTTACTTTATTCTTCTCGAAGGAATTATGAAGGAAAAGGTAGAGATGAAACCAAAAGCTATCGGTGATTACCTTCCAAATTGTTTCACGCTGAATTATCTACTTACGGTAGTTTCAGTCATTTTTCCCTTGGCATTACAAAATTTATTTATTTATTATTGGTATTTCAAATTATTTGTTTCTCGACAAACTTTCCTATTGAACTCTATTTTTCAATTTACATTTATTTCATACATGCTTTCCTGTACCTGAAAGGTTTAATATAGCCAGGTATGGGATAGTTTTAATAAAATTAAGATATATTAATATTATTAATTAATGAAGTGAATTAAAAATATAATAGCACCAGTAGGTATGGGAAGTGAAGTTCCCGAATCCGGAGAAATTACAAATTATATAAACTATATATATAATTTGGAATCGATATGAAGTATTTTTAGAATTTGGTCAACAGTATAATATGTTGAAAACACATATTTTTTCAGAAATAAATGAAAATAAGTGGGGTTCATGAAAATATGGGCCTAAATGTATTAATTATTGTTTAACAAGTTTTTTTTCCTAAACAACACAGTTTCATTGATTATTGCCATAAAGTATTGGAACATATTAATTGTTGATTTCTATTTATAATAGCCAGGAATTTTTTGCCCAGTTGGGTAAATTCTGATTATAGTTACGATCCCTCTCGAAATAGAATTAACATTGAGAATAAAATAATGCCAAGAAAGGCATTAGTTGCATTTTTATTTATTATTCAATAATTTGTAAACTTCCGGATTCTTTAATTTCTCTGAACAATTTTGATACAGTTTATCTTTCTAAATCGTTTCCTTTTAATTAGAGCACAAAGTTCCTAGACTTTCTTCACCCAAACTATCGGACATTTAACCACGAAATTGATTTTTTTTCATCTGTTTTATTTATTTTTATTGATAGACTTATGCAAAAACCAGTTATTTATGATTAGTGTTTTTTTATATTCAAAGCCTCGCATTTGTTAACTGCTTTTATGGGACTGATTGTCTTTATTTTTATGCGAAATTTAAATATTATGGTTGAAGAATACAAAATATGGTATGAAATTAAAATAATTATTAAAATGCAGAAAAAACAGTTATTTGTTTTATCTTGACATTCATAGAGCATTTATATTCAAATTATTTTATGTATGTTTTACCATTTAATAAGAAAGTTTTCAGATCCCTTTTCCGCACAACATGGGGGTTATATTATAAAATTATAATGAAGATTTCATTTCAATAGCACAAAATTGAAAAAGAAATGTTTGGAACATCTATTATGTCTTGAACAATAATTAATATTCTTCTTGTTACACGCAAGTATTCAGCGTTCCCCTCGCTTTTTATTGTTTAAAATGCATTTCCTAAGTAACATCTTAACTCACACGAAACCAGCAAAAAATAAAGACATTACAAAGGAAAACAATCATACAAGAAAGCGAAATGTAGCAATGGCACATTGCCAAAAGGTTCTTATGTGGGGAAAATTACAACTTTCAAATCATTAGCGAACGGTCCTATGTAAACAAACAACCACCTTCATGCACGGGGAGAAATTTATCGTTTGGTGGAATTATAGGAACGGGGAATGCAATTATCGAACGTTTACTGTCTCATTATTCAGTAGCTGCTCCTCTTGTGGGCCGCAAAATGATAGAAAATGAATCTCTAGAACCTTTCATTAAAGGGGACACCAAACGTTCATTACTCAATGCCCCTAAATATTGGTGAACATTATAAGTGAGGGGTTGAACTCCCTCTAGGTAGCACGTTCGGACTAAAAATCGTTTGTGATGATCGCTTTGCGTCCAATTTAAGGGCTCCGTGAGAAAGTATAAGTATTCTTCTTTAAATAAGACCATTTAAAATAATCATATATTATGACTGTATAAACTTGGTTTGTTATTGCTGTTTTTTTACGTCCGGACTAAGAATATTAATTTGACGTTTTTAATTGTTTGTTGAAAAAGATTAGCATTTTTTGTTTTGTTTTGATATGTTTCATTAAGAATAAATGATTAATGATTGACTAGAATAATTAATATTTTTTGTACATGCTTATGTGTACCCATTGGAACTATTCCAGTGATGAAGATTCTATCTATATTAATTGCTGATTTATCTTCAATGAGTTGACAGATTTATTAAAAGATGTAAAAAATTATTAATAAACCTGTCTGGTAGAATTACTTACTTGAAGATATACGTTAAAATTTCCCTATATATTCTTTTTTAAAAAATAAGACACGGATTAATGTTGTAAATAAACTATACCTTAATATATATAATTATAATCATTTGATTTATTGTCAGATAAAATACGTATCTCTTTCTATTAGTGAGTTATGTCACCAGTATTCAAAACTGAAGCTCAAGAATTTAAAATAGTTTTCAAGGGAGGGTACAGTTATTGGCTTCTTAAATTCTGGATCGTGAATCTCGCCGAGTTAGTATAACGATTTAAGTCCTTCTGCCGAATTGTTCAATGTCAGTAAGAAAATGATAATCAAAATATAATTTACAAACATATTTCAGAGCATTTTACCACATAACTGTGTTTTTTTTTCGTTTATTTTGTTTCTTTTGTGTGTTTTATTTTCCTATGTGTAAAGTATCCTCGCGAATACCAACAAAATCTTTTGAACGAAAATGTGGTCACGAGTAGTAGATGAAGAAAAATAATAACATTGAATTTTTCTTTTATGATTTTGTACATCCATTCTTTCCTTGTAATAAACAAACTTTAATAAGAATTTTTTGCTTTCTTTCTTTTATTTAGGTTCTCTTTGAGGATGAAACTTAACTTCTAGAAATCTAGATAGAAAAAATCTCCGTATAAATAAAATATACAGATAAGGAAGTTATACAGCAAGGTTGGTATTGTGCACAATTATTATAGAAATGTAAATCTCAGTAATTAATTTACCCATTATTTTTAGAATCATTCATACCTCTTAGAATATTTTTCATCGTATGTGACGGAATTTGTTCGATTGTTAACAACTGCAAGAATTTCGCAGAAAAAGTTCGAAAAAACACGAAATTTCATGAAAAAGGAATCCCACTAAAATATTTTCTATTTCTTAATTTGTGAATTAGAAATTCGAGCATTCATTGCTAGAATATTTAACGATACTCTAATAATGAATGCTCCAAGTGATTCCAAATTATTTTGTTTTGCTCAATCTATGAATAGAGCATTTTACTGTAATTTAAGATTAGGGCTCCACCCTAGAAGAGTCTACATCTTCATTTAAGATATTTTTATTTTATGCAGTGATTTTTAAATTATAATTTGCGACCCCGAATGGGTGTTTTACAGAAAATTTTTGGGATCTCGAAAAATCTTTAATAGTCTCCAACTATCAGCTTCAACCAATAGCGGCTCGACAGTTCAAATTCGAGCAGTGAGTAAACAGCATTTCTCAAAAGAAAAATTTAAAATACAATTATACATTTAAAATACGATTCGAAAAATACAATTTGCCTTTAAGTAGCCCCAAAATTATAACTATCTTAATTGTATTTTAGAAAGTTATCGACATATCTTCTAATACCTGTATTAAATCAGATGAAGCCAAAACCAAAACGTAGATAACGAGAAAAAGCGAAGAAAAATAAATCAAAAGAGCGAAGGCGAGCCTTGGGTGGTAGGGAAATAAAAGAACATCAGTTGGCTGAGCGCCAAATCGGAGTTGCGAATATCTCATCTCAGGTTCTGCTAAGCGCAAGTTCCGAAAACGTTGCTTTTCGCCTTCCGATGCGTCACTTAGCAATGAGCAGTGAATTAATTTGATGCTTACTATTCGGTGTGAAGCCCCATTCTATGTTTATCTTACTTACAGATACATTTTCTGTCTTCTTTCTTCGTTATTGTTATTATTTTCTATTTTCTCTAATCATCAAAATCCCAGAATGGAAAAGTAACCAAATGAGATTAAAAACGAAAATATATGTTTTAAAAATTATTTCAGGGGGTCCTGAAGCTCCGAGGCCCAAATGTACGAGTCGCCACTGCCTTCAACACAGTAAGGGGAAAAATTACTCAAACAATCTTGGTTTGAAACAAATAGATCTGGTTTCCAAATGTATTAATTTTCTTCTATGCATCATCAATTCTGAATTCTTTATTTTTCTAATGTATGCATACATTTGATAGCACTGAAAAATGTGCCATAAAAAATGAGTTTTGGATTTTTTCCCCTTGAAAAAGATTGCAAAAAGTTTAAGAACTCTAAGTTTATTTATTGTACAACAAATACAAAAAGTTGAGAATCCTGATTTGTTGACAAGAATACAAATATATGATAGATATTAAAAGCTACATTTATATATTTCGCTGAGAAATAAAATGGAAGCCCAAGTAAAAACTAGGAGATGGAGCTGAGAAAACAAATAAAAAAAAGGCTATTTCAGTCCAACTCTTCAGAGACCTCCCGAAACTCTTTCATAAAAAATTACAATCCGAATGAGTGGACGCATTCAACTTACAGCTCATTTATTTTAAAAAGGAAATCCCTCTGGATATTTCTTTTGTGAAGAATGATTGATTAACTTTAAACTCATTGTATGTGTTTGCTCAGTGCAAGCGGCCAGACCACAGTGATTAGCAGTGCGTTAAGCTTCAGTATTCTTGCACACAGATAAAAACTCGGGGCGCTGTTTATTAAAGAGAATTTCCGATATTTATCGGCGAGCATCATCTAAATTTCGTTTTAATGATATGTAATTAGATAAATTAAAACTCGAATCTGTTGCCATTTCCTTAACAAGAAAGGGGCATATTTGGTTAGAAAACAACGGTTTTTAAGAATGGGAGAAATATAATTACCTTCTTGTGTGATAAACAGGTAGTATTTTAATAGATTGATGGGATGATAAAATTTGAGTTTATTTGTGGCACATAAGGAAGTTTTTTCAATTAATTGAAATATTGTTGTAAGGAAATTCTAGCGAAAATTAATCTTTAATCAATTTTGACCGGATTCTTTTAATTATTCTGAGAAACAAATCTTGTTTTTCATGCATCAAAATTTTATCGTATCGCTAAGATTTCCGATAATACAGAAACAATGAAAATGACGACTGTGTTTTCTCATAAATGGAGTCAAAACACATTGGGAGATAAAGAGGTTGATGATATATTAATTTCGTTTATTTATAGTTCATATATTTTCACAGAAAAATTGTTCCAGCAATTGTTGACTGTCAAACTTTTTCTAAGAACTAAGATAACGTATATATTTTTTTATGTAAAAGTATCTCTAATTATTGAATTATAATTTTATCCACATTCTAACTCAAATAATACAATCAGGATGTTATTCCCATCATATTCCGACCAAAGTTAGGTATTTTCGCAATGGATATAATTGGGCACAATTAGGTCATTGGTACCATCTATAAAATGCACATTTCGAGACATAGAATTTTCTGAAAACATAACAGAAAAATTATGAACCTGCATTTTCCCAAATTTAGTTATTGCAATATTAGTTGTGCGTTGTGCTAAAGACAAGAACTGGTTCAAATCTACTTATCAATGAGTCAACACACTTATTAGCAATTTAGAATAGCGACCTCGAAATCTATCAAATAAGGGTTAGTATCCGATTGCATAACCGCATTCAATTATAATTCATTTTTCACACACATGAAGATACCTGAAAGCAATAAGTTATGGATGAAGTCTATTTTTCTTCTTCTTCTGATGCTAATTAATGTTCTCATCGCAAGTCATTTCAATAAGTCACCAAGCATGAAGTTTGTTATGAATATTCAGAATCAGAATTTTTCAAACTTGTACTGTATTGCATTTATAAAGAACGAAAGAAATGATGTAAAGAAACAGAGAAATCTACACATTTTGTACAAATCACAACTGTAGCTGCACTGGTACGTTCATAAATATTTTAATTATAAAAATGCTCAGACTTGTAAAGAATTAAAAAACACTTCACGATTGCAGTTACATCTATAATGCTCATTCTAATCTAAGCATAAGCAATGATAGACGACAGCAACAACATAAAAAAACCCCCTTCTAAATAAACTTCGGACAAAGATATATATCCTGCAATATACTGATGATGCACATTTTAATAAGAAACTTCTTGATCCATTTTAATAAAAATTTAAACATTACTTTATTGTGTTTCTTTCTTGATAAAATTTTTGAATGTGTTGGAATTATAAATGACGTCTTATATTTTCTTGTATTACTAATACGTTAAATTTCACTAATTCGAAAAATTTCACAATTTCGCATGTTTATTTATTCATCTTTAATGAAAACTTGGATGATTTTAAACTAGTATATCGATATATAAGGATAATATAAAGGATAGTTCTGCTAAAATTTATGAGTATTGATAAGTTTTTTATAATAAAACGGACAAACGAAACGAACATAGTTTCATATCATAGGCTATCATTTTAATGAATTATGTCCAGAACTTCTAAAAGACTCAACACATAGTCTTTAAACCTACTGAATATTAAATTATATATATGATGTCAGTATTAAATAGCATGCATGATAATAGTAGTTTAGCAATGGAGTATCAAAGAAAATGCTTAAATCTTATCCAAAGCTGTTAAACTTTACCTAGCTGCAATAATTTTAGTATTTATAAAGCGTTCTTATGTTTTATTTCATTTTAGCTTGAACAAAATGTGATATGCAATTTTAAACATTCAGTTAATAAGCGAATTTTAACAAATATTAAATAATAAATACTTGCCATGGCAAAGTAAGAGAAATACTGAAAACGATTCAATATATTTTTGTAGCAAGATTAATAAGCCATTAAACAAGTAATTATTAGCTGGTGTTAAGACATAAAACAAGTATTAGCTAGCGTAAAGATATAAAACAAGTATTAGCTAGTGTAAAGACATAAAACAAGTATTAGCTAGTGTAAAGACGTTAAAAAAGTAATTATTAGCCAGAATTAAGCCATTAAACAAGCAATTATTTGCCATAATTAACCCATTAAACAATCCTTAGAGAGTATTAATAAGCCATTAAACAAGTAATTATTATCCAGAATTAACACACCGAACAATTATAAAACAACATTAATAAACATTAAACTTGATCATTAGACAGTAGAAATATACCACTATACAAGTAATTATTAGCCAGTATTAATAAACCACAAGCAAGTAAAAATTGCTGCTATAATTTCAGCCTCATTTCAAACAGTATTATATTTTTTAAGCCTTACTGTTGACAAATCTTATCATGAACCATGAATTATTTATAATTTAAGAAAAAAAAATGATAAAATAAATGTGAACGAGAATAAGTCTGCATCTCTGGGGACAGGCAAACGAAGTAAAATAATTATAAAAAAAACGGCTAAATAATTAGCCGAAGGTTCGATCGTTTCACGTGAGAACTTGTCAATTAAAGGCGGAGCCAACCTCAGCAAATTAATAATAACAGTAATGAAAAAAAAAATCGTTGCCTTCTCTCTTCTTTATTATATCTCGGTGTTTGGCCATGCCATGAGGTCCGGGGTGTTCTCGAATTTCCAGCAGATCGCCTGCTCTTCCATCATCTCACATTCCAAATCACTGCAACCGTTGTCGCACGCTTGTCTTAAGCGATGTCTTCGCACTTCACTACCCCTTCAGCCTGACGTTTTCCCACAAGAGAAAAAGATCAGAAAAGGTAGGAAGGCGATAACAGAGAGAAGAAGAAAAAAATCTGGAGTCTAGAGGCTTACTACAGGGGTAGGATCGCATACGACCTTTGAACCGAGGTTTAGATGGGCCTAGACTCCCAATAAACAAGGTGAATAGTTTCAAGGTGTATCTCCCCAATGCGAATCTGTTAAAACTTTTGAATGCTTGCATGGTGAAATGCTTATATCTGCTGTTTAACCCTTAAATTCCCGATTTTATAAGAATGTATTTAAATATGTTTTTTGACTTTCATTTCGTGAATAAAACATGGGGAAAATACTTAAAAAAATTTTTAAATATGGTTTATGGCTAAAAAACAGTTTGTTACCATCTGACAATACTGGGCTTTATTTCATAGAAAAATTTCCTTGATAAAATTCTATACTGTCAAACGAAGATGAATTTTAATAAATAATAATACAGATAAGAAATTTCCTTCAACATTCTGGTATAAAATATGGTATTCTCAAGCGTACAAACAAAGCTAAAAAGATGTAGCTCAAGTGAAAAACATCAATATTTTATTTTTTTTATCAGCACTCAGGCTGCCATCTTTATGTTGTAAATTGGTTTAACATTTTCAATATGTATTCTATTGGCAACAACAGGCATTAAAGCGACAATCTTATTCTCAAGATTTTAGAAGAATTGGGAATTTAAGGGTTAATTCCTCATTCCATGTAATTCTAATGGATTATTTATATTTCTAATAGAGGTTCTTGGGTCTTTTTTAAAAACTGTTCTTATGTCAGACATTCCAAACCTTTCAAAATTCGCGCCCCAGCTTTTCATATCTTTTAGTTTCATCAACTTTCAACGATTGTCTTCTATTTTTCCTGTTTTTGTTTTACTTATGCATTCTATTCCAATTTTAGAATCCAGATGGCGAGTGGCATTTGAGAAAGTTCTCCATTTGGATTCTTCTTCCTTTGTTTTTTCAATTTTATTTTTTAAAAATTTTAGTGTGTTCTAATATACTCATATATATTCTATATATATTCTAATATATATAATAAGTATACTTAAACCTCAGAAATATTTTAATCCATCATATCTTTAATAGTAAACTTCCTATTCACTGGGGAATGAAAAAGTGAAAATTCACTTTTGGCTCCCCAAAACCTATGTACCTACACACCATTATGATGGCATTTCAGACTAGAATGAAGATCTTCTCTAATAGACCATGTGACCATAGCTCGTATAAAAATTTCACACACAAATTATTAATTATCTCACAATCTGAGACAATCGCGTAGGGTCAAATATCCCTAGTTCCCCCTATGAAATTTTAGTCCAAATCCGCCAAAAGGTGCATTGTTAGTCTGTCCATTTACGCTTGTGTATGAGAACGCGGTAACTGAAAACTGCAGCGAGTTGTAATGTTTGAAATGAAAGTTATACGAATGAAATTATGAATGTGATTGTAGCATCTAAATTGTGGAATTGTATAAAATTTTGAACTAAAATGATCAACAGTAAGATGCACCGTTCTAAAATGCATAATCGATATTCTTCATTGAAAACACAGAAAGCGCCATTTTATGGGAATATAAGAGGAAGTTGCGAGGAAAAAACTCCAATTTTATCTTTTTTCTTTGACTTTTAATAATAGTAATTTAAAAAATACTTTATCCTTTTTTCTTTGCCTTCAAGAATTTTTATTTATTTTTTTATCTTTTTATTTATGGCTCCACATCTCACATGTTAAGAATGAATGTTTTTGAAGAATAAAAGGCCAAAAATCATATTTATCTTATCACCCTTACAAGCTAAAAATAATGCTTGATCAACCCACAGCTTAATTAAGCATGCAATGCCTTTTTTTAATGTTTTTTCTATAAATTCAGAAAAAACGCGTGAAAAGTATTTTAATTAAAAAATGTTTTTGTAACTTATTAAATTCTTTCCAAAAAGTATAATTCGAAGATTTTTCCTTTAGTTATCTCTTCCATTTCGGAAAAAAAATTTCTCTCCACAACTTCTTAAAAACCTACAAAATTTCCTTTAAATATATATTTGCGAAGAATTTTCTCTTAAAAAGGCAACTAAATTTCCATAATTCTCTTTGAAACTTGATTTAAAAGGTCAGAAGCTAATTCTAAGAAAATGCGATAAATTCGCAATCATATTGAACATTCCCATACAATTACTCAGCAACTATTGAAAGTTGGAAGAGTGTGGAAGTTTAGTATCGTATTTATATACTTTTGTAAAAAAATTTGTACAAGTAAAGAATTCATTAATTAAAATACGCATTAAAAGTTTGTGAAATGTTCACCATGACAGTTGTTTTCTGGAAATTATCCATAAATTAATTGTTTCTGAAATAGAACTAGATTTTTCAGATTACGTATTTCACTAAGATAATTATTTCCAAGGCCAATTATGTTTTAATTCGATAAAATTGTGTATAAGTTATATTTTAAATAAAGACCTTTATTGCAACTTTACTTTTAAAAAGTTATTATCTTTAAAAATATTATCTATAGAAGAAACCTATGGAGTTTTTCAATGTTTTATAGAGAACCTCAAACTATTAAAATATTATCTATAAAAATATTATCTATAGAAGAAACCTATGGAGTTTTTCAATGTTTTATAGAGAACCTCAAACTGTTATCATCTGATTTAAATCGATTTATTTTATTAAAATTTAAAAATTAAATACTTGCAAAAGTGAAACGAGTATTTATGCAACTATCGTTTTCAGTTATAATGAGAATGAGAAAAAATAAATGTCTTTTATGTAAATGTTAATATATATTTTTAGACATTTTTAATCCACTCTTTGTACTAAAATAGTTTTAAACGATTATCTCTTTTCATATCACATTTTTTTAAAATTAAAGACCAATAAATAAAACGATATAAACAAAAGAATACATGGTCTAAAAGAAATAATAAGTATTGGCAAAAAATAGTTTAGTAGATTAATATTAATGTTTAAGTGATAGTAAAACTTTTAATATAATTTTCTTTTACATCCTTAGATGTAATTATTTTATCATAAGACCTATTAAACGAAACTTAAGCAAAGGATTTAAAGGAGGAATTTCATATTACAAAAGAAAATATCAAATTTGTATATTATTAATAAACTACATTTTTATTGTTTTTTCAGGATAATATTTAAATTCGGTTTTTGAATAATCAAGCTTACATTCATTTGGTTGATATTAATAAAAGTGAATTGTTCTCTATTTATGAATGTATTAAGGTCATCTCAGGGGATAAATATACATATCGATATCTTAAATCCTATTTTGATAGATATGAAAATAAAAAGATTTTAGTTTATCTTTCTCTGGATCAATTTCAAACAATGTAACATTTCCTATTCGAAATTTAGAAGTAAAAAATAAGAATTTCTTAATTAAATCATCCGACTCTTGTTATTTTGTTTAACCAACCAAGTTTCTAGGTTTCCATTCAACCATAAAGAAACGGAATTCAAAAGGATTTGATACATTTGAAAATATCATTTCATTGTTGATTTCTCTTTTATGCTTGTTATTTCTGTCAATAAGAATATATACTTCATCCGTAATGAATCAGAAGGTCCTTTTAGAAGAATATCGTCAGCTAAAAAGATTTTTTTAGGACGGGGAAACAATTATTTTCCCATTTTTCCTAATTATGCACACCTTAGGAAATGCTGTTTCATGGCTTTGTCTATACAAAAGTTTACTCAACATGATTCATTTTTCTTATTACGAATTTATATCATTGCAGAAATGACTTTAACAAGCACAGAATTATTTAGAAATTTTCAACAATAACGTCATTTTAAGTAATTATTTCAGTTTTGTTTAAAACACGAAGGAAAAAAGAACGCAAATCGTCTGTTCTTAAATAAATAAGCAGCTGCTATTTTTTTCAGTAATAAAAACACGAGTTGTTTTTATGACAATGGAATTAGCACAAACACCCAAGCACTAAATATACAAGCAAATCAGTAAATGAGAGGGATAAGGACGTTATTGTTAGTTGTAATATGAAAATAAAATCCACAATGAACCCAAACTAAATGTTTGTTATTATAGCTAAGAAGAAAATGCCGAAAAATTATGATATTAGGTTGTGAAATATTCGGAGCAGAGTAAGAATTTCTTTGTTTTATTAAAATGAAAATGGAATACCCTGTTTAAAACGTTAGTAAGATTTGAAATTTAGTATGATAATAATTAGTCAGCAAATTATTATTTACATGAAAACACGAAGAACACAAAAGGAATTTACTTCAAGCTTACTTGTAATTCTATTATTCCCTTAAATTTTAAAAATAGATTTTACTTGTGTCGAATTATTTCGATTTCGAAGTTGAACATTTATTGTGATTATTTCTACATCCATTATATGTTTGTGTTCTTAATCTTTTCTTTGATGATTAAGCGATTTTTAATTTTGGGCGCAGTAACGACTGGAACAAAAATCGCAATTAAAGAACCGTAGGGTTCTAATTGGTGAATTAAAGTTTTACTTACTAAAGAATTCTATATATTTTTTAGTTCACTTTAATTCACCCAAAAATTTTCGTTAAATCCGTAACTTAAAAATTTTTTAAATATTTATAACCAATTCGAAATTTTAACTATTCTAGAAGTATTTTGATTTTCAATAATGGTTTCAAATGTTGAAACTTTATAATGACAATCAAAAATCTTTCCTTAAATGAATACATAAAAAAAGCATAGAAAAATATCAGACATTCAAATCATTTTGAAAAATATTCTTAATTTTGACTTCAAAGGTGCATGATATTTATGATTTTACTAGAAAACTGAGCATAAACAAAAGCTAGGAAAGATACCAGTAGGAAATGATATTTTTGTAATCTTGGTATCTTGGTAGTCTAAAATTATTTTGATATTAAATGAAAAGTAGAAAAATAAGTTAGAGGACAAAATTAAACAGGCAAACGGAAAAATTCGAATGTCATGTAGCTTAAAAACGTGGTTTCTGAATTTACTTGGCATATGTAGTTATATTGTCTATTATATAGTTATACTGTCTATTATATTGTCTATAAGTATTTTATAAAGGAAAATTATTTCGCAGTGATAAAGAATACAACGATAAGCTTTTGGGAAATATTAAATAATGACGAAAATGCGAATAATTTTTATACATATTGATTAACTGTTCACTTAATATTTAATTGCATTTGCGAAATTTGTATTTTTTTCCCTTCAATGTATGGTTGTCATTAACAAAGAACACATTTCATGACTAGAAAAACTGATCAAAAACGTTGCAGACACCAAAATTTTGCTTTTCAACAGCTCAGACAAGCGATAGTTTTTGATGTTATTACAGCAATTCAGTTGAAATGCCAAAAACGATTGCAATGTTGTGTAATTTAAGAAAATAGTAGTATTAAATTTTGGAATCTTCATTACCTCTTTGCACTACAGTTCGACTCCGTTACTAGTGCAGAAAACAACCGACTATCATCGAAAGATACATATTCTACGATGATTATACAAGTCGTCTCTGACTCACAAATTTCTGTCACAGTAAATGCACATATTTTCTGTCGGCATTTACTTGTCTATTCTTTTGAGGGAGGGCATGCACATTTTTTTGCTTGCCTTTTTTTTCTCATAAGTGAGAAATTCTCCCCAAAAATGCATTAGAGAAAAAAGTATTTAGTTTCGTCTTGCAGAATCTGGTCGTGGCGTCAACCTGGTCCTAAAAACTGTCGAACTCTGCTCCTGGGGAACAAACCGACTCCCAAATTTCGGAACACGAGGGGAGCGAGTCCCGAAGGGGGGGGGGGGTGACTAGTCCGGCGACGATTTTTATCGATCTACATCATCTCTGCCTTCCCAGATGCTACCAAGAGAGAAGTCTCTTTATTCTGGTTCAGCCATGTGTCAGGGCATAAGGAACTCTGTCGCCAACCTTGTCCTAGACGCCTTTCGCTTGGTGTTGGCTGCTCCTTGCAGAAGATTCATTTTTTTTGCGGTTAGCTTCTCATCTTGTTCAAATTATCCATCCTCTCTTACCATGTGTCTCACGATAGACTGCTTTTAATTTGAAATGAGAGGATTTTTTTCCCCCTCTGAGAAAGTTTCGTGTGTGAAATTTTCCCGCTTCTTACTTGCTTGCTAACGAATTCGAGAGTAATTCTATTAGTGGAGTAGCTAGGATAAATGGCGCCACGGGCAAAATGCATTTTTCAGTCCTCCTCTCTACATAATTGGCCTTAAAAAGTGAAATAAACTCACTAATATTGCGTCATCCAGGCGACCCCCTATGTCTGGTGTTCGGGCATATATACCTCATTTGCCACCCCCAATCCCCATCGCTGTGCTGTTGAATTCTGTTGGGCCATTATTTGAGATATGATTTGGGAAATAATATGCGACAATTTCTTAGCCCCTCCCCCCCCCAAAAAAAAAGTGCGAAGCAAGTTTAGTTCAAGAAAATTCAAGCGTTTTGTAAAGTATTGTTTCTAGGTGTTTAGTTCATCACCGTCAATATTTAATTATTTACTTTTAATTTTGCTAATTGAATATTATTCTTTTGCAGGTTGCTTATAAATTCCGCTTGAAATTCTGTTGGGTCTTTACTATCTAAATATGTCTTATCCTGTTGGAGTGTAAGTGTTTAATAACAATACCAATAAAATATATTAATACTATATTTTTTATTCGGATTTATTAGTAAATATATTTGAAAAGAAATACAATATTTAAAGGAATTAAAAGTTTCTGCTTAAAAACTAATTACACTTTTAAAGCAGATCTACTTCGACTTTAAGAGCATTCTAATTAAAACTCATAAAAATTCATTTAGTGTTACATATTAATAAAAGAAAC
This sequence comes from Araneus ventricosus, assembly GCA_013235015.1. Classification (NCBI taxonomy): domain Eukaryota; kingdom Metazoa; phylum Arthropoda; class Arachnida; order Araneae; family Araneidae; genus Araneus; species Araneus ventricosus. The sequence goes on from BGPR01014609.1 coordinate 37,248, forward strand.
AATGTATTTCATAAAGAGAATAACGAAAAGTAATAGAATACGTTTTAATGGATGCGATATAACAATATACTGCTTTAATTAATTGCTATTATACAGGGTGATCATAAATTATTTCACCCATTTCAAAAATTAATTACAGAAAACTAATAATGTTACAAGTACATTTTTTTTAATGAGAGCGCATGCTTGTCAGTGTATGTTTTTTTAAGATAGGTAACGCGCCGTTACAGTGGTCTAGGGAGTCGTAAATTATTAGACATCTCCCATATTTGGGAGCCATTATTTGCGAAATTATTAAAGCTAGAAGAAAAATAAAAGATGTATTTGTAGGGAATTATACGCTCTTTAATTTGTTAAATCAATTGTAATTCAAAAACTGAATAGTTTTCGAGATATTAAAGAAAAATTAAAAACGGAAACCGGGAAACGCGCAGCGGCTTCTGCTGATCGGTATCCATTGCGTATGGAAATCTCTAGCTGTAACAAATTTAGAACGTCGTAATTGTAAGCCATAGTCATCTATCAGAGAAAAAAAAATTTTTTTTTCTTTCATTTGAATGAAAAAAACGTAGTTGTTACATTATTAGTTTTTAAAGATTTATTTTTGAAATGGGTCCAATAATTTATTACCAGCCTGTATTATTAATATACTTCTTTATACTACTACTTATATTACTAATTGAATGATATATTTAATAGGTTACTAATAGTTTTACAGAATCATTTGCCTTCATCAATAGTATTTGTTATTTTAAGTTACTTGAAAAAATACTATTTCAGAAAAAATAAATTATCACTGCAGTATGATTTTCAGGAATAAATTAAGAAACACATTTTTAATTTTACAATATTGGTATTGTAAATGCTTTTGTAATGCCATATGTATTACCATACTTTCAACAACATTGAAGTTGTCTTTTTGTGCAGCATTTTCGGTTAGTTGATCCATGTGTAAAATATTAAAAATCATAAGACATTTTAATAAATGGTCATATTGCTGACCTTGGTAATGGACATATAATTGAGCAAGGTCCATTTTATGATCATTTATACATTATTCTAATTAAATATAAATATACTGTTTATACACTAAAATATCACATCAAGCGTTAGCTTTCGATGTTAAAATCCCTGTTATAAAACTAACGATAAATTTTTAATTTGATAAAAAAAATTGGAACTCAACAAAGAAATTTTGTTCATGAAGACCTGGTCATAAAAACAGCATATGATGAAATTTATGAGTCTTTTGAAAACAGCCTAGACTCACTTAAACAATGGATCAATAATTCCGAATATTACTCATTATATACACATTGGAAAGAATTCTTCAATGTGGTAGGAGAATATGATCAATATATTCAAAGAATAAAATATTATAGAAATAATATTAAAATCTTAAACTTAATTATGCCGAGAGACCTTTGACCGATTTTTATTTTTACAATACATTCTAAACTATACGAAAATAAAATTTACGAAGTATGAAAAAATATGCAATAATTTTCGCGGAAAATGAGAAAATTTAGAAAAAGCATGATTTTTTCAAGA
>BGPR01014610.1:0-18465 GCA_013235015.1 Araneus ventricosus
TGTGGCTAAAGAAGCTCTATGTGACTAAAGTAACTCTATGTGGCTAAAGTAGCTCTATGTGGCTAAAGTAGCTCTATGTGACTAAAGTAGCTCTATGTGACTGAAGTAACTCTTTATTTGGAAATAATTTGTGATGAAATTCTTCTTTTGTTTATTCTTATCATGATATCGTTTTGCTAGTTCTTTTCGCAACTCCTTTGCTCGTTCTTCTCTTCCTCACTTATTTGACGGTGAACAGCAACTCGATTTCGTCTCCGCTTCAACAAATCACTTCGCTGACACATGTTGGCAATTTCTAGAAATTTCTACGAAACAAAATTTGGTAAATCCAGTTAATATACCGCTCACAACCGACCGCAGCAAGCGACTGAGGCCACCAGACAGTTAGGCATGAGAAAGCGCGGGAAGCTAGGTTGGTCACCGCGTGCGAGCGCATCGGTCGCTGTGACGTCATCAAAGTTCATCGTGATTTTCACCAACTTTCCAACTCGACAGTGGCTAAACCGTAATTCCAAATTCTGAAATTCTTTTTGCAATCTTCAATGTCCACCTTTCTCTGTTAAATGAAACTAAAACCAAATCTATGTTATTTGGTTGCGGAACTATAAGCGTTTAACTTTACCACGAAAAGCGTCATAATTTTTTCCTTTAGCCCATTAGACCACTATGGAGGGACGTAAGTTTACGTCAAAAGGTTACGTAACGAAGTCAGAAGTAACTCAGCCTACAACGCAAACCAGAAGTCTAAAGATGAATGATTTTAAGGGGACATGCGACTGTTAAAAGTCGAAAATTTTCGATTTTTTGAAAAATATATATTATTCACCAGTTATTTCTGAACAATTTAAAACAATCCGCGTTAAAGAATTCCCATAATTATGAAATTAGGAAGGAAAATGTATCAGCTATTCAACGTAAACATTGAAAATGGCCATATCTTTAAAGCGCTGTGTCTCAAAATGTGTTTTTTTGATATTGCGCGCACGATATCTCAAGAACTATTGAATATTCTTAAATAAAATTTTTACTGAATATCTATTACGCTCTGTTCTACAAATTGAACCACAATTTTTGTACATTTTCTCTCCAAAAAAGTTTTGTGGGGGGATAGAAACGTTGCAATTTTAACTATTTTTAACACTTTATTTTAAATTATTATATAACATAGAAATTAAATTTATATATAAATAAATTGCGGTTCAAGTTCTTAAACAGACTGTTTGGACTACTGAAATACCCAAAATATTGTGTTTAGACAGATATTTTTTCCATAATCATGCGCGCAAGGTGACTATCTCATTTTTTCTCAAAAACGTATACCCATATTTATTACTCTTTCAAATAAATACATACAATTATTAAAGTTTGAAAATCTGTATACTATAAAAGAAAGAATAGATATTTTTCTAGGAGAAAAATGAGTCTGTGAAATGTATTGTTTCAGAGATACAATGTATCGAATTTGACAGTTTTCCCCCTATTTTTCCGAGGTTTAGGAGTCGTGTGTTCCCTTAATAGTATTGCTGATAAATTGGCATTTTTTTAAATTTATACAGGCGAGGGCATTTTGTCGACAAGCAGCAACGCGCGAATATTCAGACCCGCATGCCTTTCATGTGACTGTGAGAAATAAAATAATTATAAGGCAGTAAACATTGCATTTAAATTTTTGTAAGCCTTCTAAACATTAATCGAAAATCAAACGTACTAGCTACTATGATTTCACGCTTTTTAACGAAAAGTTTCTGAGAGAGATGTGCAATTCTTGCTGTTTTACATTCATGTTAGCTATATTTTGGAAGCCGGGGAAAAACATCAGAGAAAGATGCAATTCTGTGACAACCGAATTTCCATCTACTTTTCTAGTTTACCAAATATTTTCCTTTTATTTTAATTTCAAAATTAAATTCCAGGATCTTTAGAACGAACATAATGTTGTCAAAAATATACGTTGCAAAATAAAACACCAAAAGAAAAAAAAGAGAAAATAATAAAAGAATTTATAAATTAAAACTCATATATTATCTATACTTATAAAAGACAATGTTTGTGTGTGTGTTTGTGCGTGCGTGTGATGTCCAGACGAATCTATCGCACTTACAGTCATGAAATTTGGCAGACAGGTAGTCGTAATGGTGGCTCAATGCACCTCGAAGCCGAAATTTTAAAACTTAATCCTGAAAATTTTTTATTCAATGTTCTGTGTTGTTTTGGGTGATTTTTCGCACTCATTTCTCAATAGAATGATTTCGGATACCTGTACGAGAAAAATAGATACACCATCGGAAAGAACACGCGATTTCCGTTCTAATGAAATTAGTTTTGAATTTCTAATGTAATTTACTGAATTTTGAGAAATTTTTTAAAAATAGCCAGTTTTGCAATCGAAATGTTATTTTTGTTACATCCGACTTTCTAATAACACTATTATTTTCAATTTTTTTTCAGCTAATAACTAGAACGGTTCTGTCGGATTTAAAAAAAAGAACGGTTAAAATATCTTACCCCGTTTTTTGGTAATTAATTTTTTCCTGGGCAGATGAAAGTTATTAACACTTTTCCGGAACGCAGCTGGCTATTTGATTGGTTGAAGGGGAGGTGACGTCATAACCTTGAATTGAATGACTGATTATTATTTTCGGCAGTATCTTAAAAGTATTTATTCATCTCGCGCTTGCAGTATAATAATTTTCACGTTGCAATTTTTTAATATTGTTTTGGATAAACTTCTCTACAAATAAAATGTCATTATCGCGAGAAAAAAAATAAGCGGGAAAATCAATAATGTGTAACTTTTGTTTTGATTTTGTTTTCAAAACTTTTTCATATAATTTTTTTTTTTCATTTTGTTGAAGTTCTGATTCCACGGGCAACGCCGTGCGCGTACTGCTAGTAAAATATAAACTTAAAAACCTTTACGGCAAGCAAAATGTTGGCAAAAATTTACGTTGCAAAATAAAACACCACGAAGACGTAAAATAAAACACCATAAAGACGAAAAAAAAAGACAGAGCGCGCGAGAGAAATGCAAGAACGATTTTTTTCCGAAGTTGAAAGAAAGAAAAAGTGTAATAGTATAATATTAATAATAAAATTAATAATATAGTAGCAGTATAATATTTCCTTTCGCTTGACGAGAATTGTTTGGAGAAGAAATGCATTTTCGAAAACGCTAAAAAAATCGTTACAAACAGGAAAGTTACACAGCATCTTCAAATTACTTTTATTAAAACGGGTATATTCTGAACTTTACAGTGATGTAAAAATTACGGTTCTCCGATGAAAATATATGCAGAAAATTCGCAAAAATAGGCCAAAAACGGTCGAATTTACAACTTAACAATAAATAAATAAAATTCTAATTAGAATTTTAAAATAATTTATTAAATAAATAAAAATCTAATTAGTAATTTTTAATAAAATTTACGGCTTTAGCTCCCACTAGTGCAAGCAAGCCCATTACTGGGTCAAATTTGGTCCCGGTAATTCAAATGGTCTGAGTACCCACAGAGGAGAAAAAATATACGTGCATACAAACTTACACAGAAAATAAGCTCTTTTATATACACAGATTATAAAATGGTTAGAGTTTCATTCAAAACATTTCCAGAATTGGATCGAAAAATTTAATGTTAAACAATACGCTAGATTCATCTGTAATTTGAATTTTCTACAATGTAAAACACTGTTCACAAAAATTAGAGAAAAGTTTCAAAATAAAACATATTATAAATTAATATTATATCTGTATATATAAAAGAGGAAAGTATTCGTGTGTTTGTTCGTTTATTGGTTCTTTATGCACGCCCACACCTTTGAACTTATTGCAACAAAATTTCGAAAAGTGATGGATTAGCACAAGAAGGAGCTAATGCCGTAAAAATTATTTTAAAATTCGAATTAGATGTTTATTTATTTAGTTAAATAACGAAAATTAATCTATTTTTTAGAAGTTTTTTTCTCCAGTAACTTCTGAAGTACTTATCATGCGAAAATTATTTTTACAACACCTTAAAGAGCAAATAATTATCTTTTTAATGATACCAATTCAATTGTTGTACAGTGTTTTCACCAATTTTTACAAACATTTCAGAATTCACTTTAAACACAATTTGTAACAATGCTTTCTATTGTTATAAAATCAAATTCAAACCAATTTATTGTTTCATCAAATCCTTCACTCGCGTGTTTTTACCACTGCTAAAGTTAAGAAAATATTGCTTTCTTTGGTCATTGACTCCAAAGTATTCTTCTTACTTTCGCTGTTATTTCGTAGCATGTACGTAACTTCCGTTTTCATTTTGTGGCTTTCAATATGCCCTTAAGTATACAATGGCGTTAGTTCAGTTACTAAGCGCTGTTACTTTTAAATTTAACAGATATTTAAATTATTCTAATCAGTGTGCAGCAGCGTAGCGACCGGAAAGTAATGGAAGTTATGATGCCGCAGATGCCAGTTTTAGGCATAGAGCGACCGGAAAGTAATGGAAGTATAGATGCCGCAGATGCCAGTTTTAGGCATAGAGCGACCGGAAAATAATGGAGTATGGTGCCGCAGATACCAGGTTGACATAGGCGATGGGGAGTAGGGAGTACAGGTGCTGCGGATCCAGTTTGAATGGAGCGTGGGAAGTAATGGAGTATAGATGCCGCGGATGCCAGTTTAGGCATAGAACGACCGGAAAAATAATGGAAGTATAGATGCCCACCAGATGCCAGTTTTAGACATGGGGCGACCAGGAGTAAAAAGAGAAGTATAGATGCCGCAAATGCCAGTTTTAGACATGGGCAGCCGGAAAGTAATGGAAGTATAGATGCCGCAGATGCAGTTGTAGACATGCAGCTGACCGGAAAGTAATGGAAGTATAGATGCCCGCAGATGCCAGTTTTAGACATGGAGCGACCGGGGAGTAAGGGAAGTATAGATGCCGCAGATGCCAGTTTAGACATGGAGCGACCGGGGTAAAGAGAAGTATAGATGCAGATGATTTTAGACATGAGCGACCGGAAAGTAATGGAAGTATAAGATGCCGCAGATGCCAGTTGTAGACATGCAGCGACCGGAAAGTAATGGAAGTATAGATGCCCGCAGATGCCAGTTTTAGACATGGGCGACCAGAGGTAAGAAATAGATGCCACAGATGCCAGTTTTAGACATGGAGCGACAAGGAATAGAGAAGTGCTCTCGTCACCATAGATACCAGTTTTAGACATAGAACGACCAGAAAGTAATGGAAGTATAGATGCCGCAGATACCAGTTGTAGACATGCAGCGTGAAGAAGTAATGGAAATATAGATGCCCTGAATGCCAGTTTTAGACATGGAACGACAAGGTAAGAAAGTATAGATGCCACAGATGCCAGTTTTAGACATGACGACGGAAAGTAATGGAGTATAGATACCGCAGATGCAGTTGTAGACATGCAGCGACCGGAAGTAATGGAAGTATAGATGCTTACAGATGCCAGTTTTAGACATGGAGCGACAAGGAGTAAGAAATATAGATACCGCAGATGCCAGTTTAGACATGGAGCGACAGGAGTAAGAGAAGTACTCGTCCTGGTACCAGTTTTGAACATGGGAAGCGACCGAAGTAATGGAAGTATAGATGCCGCAGATGCCAGTTTAGACATGGAGCGACCGGGAAAGTAATGGAAGTATAGATGCCGCAGATACCAGTTTTAGGCGTAAAACGACCAGAGAAAACAATAAAATACAGATGCCGCAGATGCAGCGGTTTTAGACATATAGAAACGACAGAGGGAGTAATGGATTTATAGATACTGCAGCTGCCAGTTTTTAGGCATAGAGCGACCAGAGGGTAGTAAGATTATAGAAGCTTCGCAGATGGTTTGGAGCATGGGCAAGACAGGGATGAGGGAAGTATAGATGCGAAGATGCCAGTTTTAGACGCCAGAGCAACCGGAAGAAATAATGGAATATAGATGCCGCAGATACCAGTTTGGGCGTAAAGCGACCGGAAAACAATGGAGTACAGATTACCCGCAGGTTTAGACATAAGAGCGACAGAGATAATGGATTTATAGATGCTGCAGCTGCCAGTTTAGGCATGACGACCAGAGAATTAATGGAATTATAAAGCCGCAGATGCGAGTTTTAGACATGGAGCAGCCAGGAAAGTAATGGAAAGTATAGATACCACCAGATACCAGTTATACATAAAACGACAAGTAATGGAAGTATAGATACCGCAGATGCCAGTTTTAAGGCATGAAACGACCGGAAAAATAATGGAAGTATAGATGCCGCAGATACCAGATTTGACATAGAGCGACCGGGGAGTAAGGGAAATTACAGATGCAGCAGATGCCAGTTTTAGACAGAGCGACCGGAAAATAATGGAAGTATAGATGCCGCAGATGCCAGTTTTAAGAGCATGAGCGACCGGAAAAATAATGGAAGTATAGATGCCTGAATGCCAGTTTTAGACATGGAGCGACCAGGGAGTAAGAGAAGTATATAGATGCCATAGATGCAGTTTTAGACAGAGCGACCGGAAAGTAATGGAAGTATAGATACCGCAGATGCCAGTTGTAGACGTAATACAGCGACGAAGTAATGGAGAGAAATATAGATGCCCGCAGATGCCAGTTTTGAACATGGAGCGACCGGGAGGTAAAGAGAAGTATAGATGCCGCAGATGCCAGTTTTAGACATAGAGCGACCGGAAAGTAATGGAAGTATAGATGCCGCAGATGCCAGTTTTAGACATGGAGCGACCGGAAAGTAATGGAAGTATAGATGCCGCAGATGCCAATTTTTAGATGAAGCGACCGGAAGCAATGGAAGTACAGATGCCACCCAGATGCGGAGTTTAGACATAGAGCGACAGGAGTGATGGTTATAGATGCTGCAGCTGTGATTTAGGCATAGAGCGACCGGGGAGTAATGGAATTATAGAAGCCGCAGATGCCAGTTTTAGACATGGAGCGACCGGGGAGCAGGGAAGTATAGATCACTAAGATGCCAGTTTTAGACATAGAGCGACCGGAAAGTAATGGAAGTATAGATGCCGCAGATGCCAGTTTTAGGCGTAAAGCGACCGGAAAGCAATGGAAGTACAGATGCCGCAGATGCGAGTTTTAGACATAGAGCGACAGGGGAGTAATGGATTTATAGATGCTGCAGCTGCCAGTTTTAGGCATAGAGCGACCGGGGAGTAATGGAATTATAGAAGCCGCAGATGCCAGTTTTAGACATGGGGCGACATGGGAGTAAGGGAAGTATAGATGCCGCAGATGCCAGTTTTAGACATGGAGCGACCGGGGAGTAAGGGAAGTATAGATGCCAGTTTTTGACATGGAGCAACCGGGGAGTAAGGGAAGTATAGATGCCACAGTTGCCAGTTTGAGGGGCGCCATGGAGATAAAACATTACTGCGTTTATGCCAGTTTTTAAAGCAAAATATGATTAGGAGACGTAACAATAATGCCAGGACGCGAGGGTAATTTTCGCTTGGTAAGAAAATGAAGATTGGGGTGAAAGGAAATCATATTCCCTGGGTGCCACTGACCATGCTGACGAAACGTTAATATGTTTGTGTCACTTTTTAAAATCAGATACAATAACGAGTCCACAAATACCAGGTCCAGGGTTCCGTTTACCCAAGTTAAGCCTCTTATGATGAAGGGGGGGGGAGAGAAGAAAACTATAGTATGACCCGAGTGCCACTCACCCTCTGTACGCTACTGTCAGTATCTAAAGCCATTAAAGATTAACCGAGTGCTGCTCCAACCGAAGGGAGAGGGCCTATGGAGAAAAAGAAGGAATGATGCTTCCGGTCAGGCACACAAACATCAGAAAGAAGAGAATGGGGGGGGGGATATAAAATGCAGGATACGATATATTTCTGTAGTCTCCGTAGCAATGATGGAGATGGGAAGATGGAATTCGAAGGGTTGCCAGGCTCTTCTGAAGTGGTTCAAAGTACGGAGACAAAAAGAAAAGGTTATTTTAGCTGCTGGCCGAGGGGTCAGAGTCACAGGAGAGGGCAAAAGAAAATCAACGAAAGACGTTACAGTGAAAAACTGTTTAATTAAGTTTAAACTGTCATAAGTACTTAGACTTGAAAACATTTCTACCCCGAGCAACTCCGAGTATATAAGCTAGTTATAAATAAAGCGGATATTTTAAAAAAGGGTATTAATTAAGCATTTGATTTTTTTTATTTAATAATAAAGGCATGTTCCTTTTTAATAAAAAAGTGAAATACTTTTTTAAATCACTTTATATTTATTTTGGTATATTTTGTAATTTTTGTGGGCAGTGTAGAAAGATAAAGAAAATGAAAATAACTACCTTATTTTATTTTTTGAACTCTTTTAACATCACAACAGAGTAGAGGGTATCACAAACATTTAAAAAAACTTTTTTGTTAAAAATCATTGCTCCCAAAGGATTTTTCCCATTCCTTTTTGTCCTAACAGAGAGTATATGAAGATTCAGCCATTGAAGTTTATGGAAAAGTTTCGTAGCCTTAAAATTTGAAAAGAGCCCCCCCCCCCCAAAAAAAAATGGAAAATTTTTAGAATTTATTTCAGAAATTTTATATGGTTACCAATATGTTAAAATTGGTTTATATATGTTCTCATGGGCATGTTTATTTTACAATATAAACAGAAATATAAGCATTAATTGCACCCTTAGCCGCTTATGACTAGAGGGGGAAAATATGAAATGATGAATATTTACACAAAATCTTGGTTGTTGCTTTATAGATGCACCATACTACAGTTACTGTTTGTTCACAATAACAGTTCAAAAATTTTCTAAATTGTTAAATAAGGATATAAAAATGAATGCAGCGATAAGTTAAAATCTACAATTTCATTTTACAGTTTACCGCGTAGCATTAAGATAAAAAAAATTAAATACTCACAGTGATTAATTGTCCAAATAACTTTTAAAAATTTCAATAACTTTCAAATAATCTCATGTCATCACTTTAACTACTTTAAATTGTATTGAAAACTGACTTCTTTAAAGCAATGAGTTTTTTTTCATATTTCCCTCAACAGATTGAAGTAGATTTTGAGTTAATTCTTCATTTTTGGTTATCGATTGACTGAAATCTTTCATTAGTTTTACTCCTCGTTCGGCTGTGTCAATTATTACTATTAAATCTTGATTACCGTCTTGATATGCGATAATAAAAGGGGTGATCCCGCTGTAGATAAGGCTTTCAAGAATGGGGAGAATATACCCCTGACGGGAAGCTATTTTTTCTACTAGTTTGCAGTGAGCTTGACACGGCAAGTTCGCAGCAAGTTTGTCGCATGATGACTTCGATCTTTGCGATAACTTGTTTCAAACTTGTTATGAATTTGCGGTCTTGCCTTGTCAAACTTGTTGCAGACTGGCAGATCAAGATTTCTGCAAACTAAAATTGCTATCTAAGTAGTCAATCGATAACCTAAAATGAAAAACAAACTCAGCATTTACTTCGACTGTTGAAGAAAATAGGAAAAAAAAACCTCCTTGCTTTAAGAAGTAAGTTTTGAATAAAATTTAAAGTAATTAAAGTGATGACATGAGATTATTTGACAGATATTGGAATTTTTACAAGGTATTTCGACAATTAATTACTGTGATTATTTATTATTTTTTATCTTAATGTTAGGTGTTAAACTGTCAAATAAAATTATAAATTCTAATATATTGCTGCATTCATTTTTATGTCCTTCTTTAACATTTTAGTAAATCTATCGTGAACATACAGTAACTGCCGAATGGTGTTTCTATAAAGCAATAACCCAGAAATAGCGCAAATATTCATCATTTTATGCGTTTTCTCTTCAAATCATAAGTGTTAAGGGTACAGTTCATAATTATTTTTGTTTATATTCTAAGTAAGCGTGCCCAGAAGAACGTTTTAATCCAATTTTAATATATATATATGAAATGTATTCGTTGAAAATAAACATAGGCCGAGTAATTAACTAATTTTTTTTTTTATTATCTGTAGGAGAGTGGTGGATTCGTGCATCACCGTTTAGGTAACAAGCGAAAGTGCACAGAAAAATCCCTGTATTCTCTCGGATAAGGGAATAACATATGGACACGTGATCAAAGTGAAGGGAATATTGGGTATTTTTAATAAGTTACGTAGGCGTTTCAGGGAAAAAGTCTGGTGCCAAAGAGACGCCGTCATGATTTGCTGTCGGCACGTGAAAGCAATTGAATATTCTTTTAGTAATAAAAATGCCAAAATGAGAGATTTAATATACCTCCAGCGCGGGAAAAGAACGAAAATGGAGTTTTAGAAAAGTGATTTTGGAATAGATTAAGAATTAAAAATATATAATTTTAGAATTTGGAATAAAATTGAGATTATTACATATATATATATATCAAAACAAACTTAGAAACACAAGACAAAAACTCAAAAACAATCAAGACACAATGGCAAAAAATAGATAAAAACCAAAATAAAACTGAAAAATATCATAGCGAGCCGCTCGTCAGGAAGAGAAGCTAGCTCAGGATATTAATTTGTGCTTTTTTCTGCTAACGACAAACGAAATCCGTTAAAAAATGCCGCCATCCCCTCTAAAAGCACAAGACAATTAAAATGGAATATATATATATATATATAATTTACACATATATTTATGAATATATTCATCTTCATGTTCTTTAATCAAAAGTTACGAGACAAGATAACCCCGACAATAAATTGCGGTCATCCTGTGTGCTAATATTTGAAGCGTGATATTAAAAAATTGAATATGCTAAGAATTTTATATGAACAGAATTACCATTTATTACCATAAGCATTCATCCTTAACGGTTTAAAATAAGGCTAATAGTTACGAAATAATGTTCATTCTTTTGTTACAATATAACAACTAAATAGTAATTACATTTCATTTTTATATGCAATCTTCAGCAGAAATGATTTTGGCACAGATGAAATATTTAAATTATTATCATACTATTTTTATGTTTATTAAATTATAAATCTTTGTAATAGATAGGTTCAAATTTTGCTTTAATGAAACAATAGCTTCATTGAAAAATGTCATGTTAATGGATGCCATGTTAATGGAAAGATAATTAACTACTTCTAGATTATTCTTTGCATGTGAAAAGCGAAATATTTTATGAGAACATTGGAATAATTCGAGGTGTTCAGACAAAATTAAATTGTCGTTTCTATTAAATAACCATGCTGTTAAATTGTCGTTTGAACTGTGATTGTGTTTTAGTGCTAATAAGTTCCAAACTTTCTCGTTGTTAGTTACCATCGTGTAAAAGAAAGTCACAGCTATAAGAAAATAAATTTTTTTCATCAGCAAGAATTGCAAAAGAAATCGAAATACATCACGTATCTTATATACAGGGTGTCCACACTTATCGTGGTCCAATAGCTAATTTCTAAACCGTTAGGAATATACATATAGTTTTCAATTGGAAAAATGCTTTAAATGAAGGGAAGAATTATAATATATGTTTTTTCAGTCACTAAATATATTTCTGAAAAAGTTACGAATTCTAGTTTTTTATACGGTCCCCCGGTCCTATCAGTCATATTTAGTAAAATATTTTTCACGCACTATCATTTTAAACAAAAAAATACACTCTTCCTCGCCTAAAACTGACCCAGTTATTGAAATTTGATTACTGATTTTGACTTAGACCACTTTACAACATTCCAATTGCCGTCTTGAAGACGATCCACCAATCAATGCGCAACACTTTCTCGACGAGGCTGCTGATTGGTTTAAAATTCTGAATTTCAAAGCTCCGTAACTCGGTCAGTTTTAGTCGCAGACGAATGGGTCTTTTCTGTTTAAAATGTTAGTGTGTGAAGAATATTTTACCAAATATGACTGATAGGATCAGGGACCGTATAAAAAACTAAAATTCGTAACTTTTTTAGAAATATATTTATATACTCAAAAAACATAAAATATAATTCTTCTCTTCAATTAAAGCATTTTTCCAATTGGAACTATATGTCTATCTCTAATGGTTTAGAAATTAGTTATTGGATACGCTGTATAGGTGCCCACTTAAGTTCCTTATATGCCCCATTTAATTTCAGAACGACTGCAGCTATAGTCATAAAAGTGGTGTCTAGGTATAGTAAAGTGGCCATGACACCGCTCACAGTGCCACCTGGCGAAAAACTGCGGAATTAGAGTTTCTATCTAGGAAACGAAACGATGCAGGGGAAAAAAGTCAATTACAAAGTTGTTGAATGTCATCGATTTAAAAGAAAAAGATATTTTGAGGACAATAATGATAAGAATAATACTCTTAAATGTTCCTTTATTTTTTTCCGCGATATTTTCGCGAAGAATTATGGCAAGATGCCTTTATTTTCGGCTCTAATACACATTATTCCGTCATATATAATACACATTTAGACCCTCGTATGAATTTCACATTGTTCAGGGTTGGTTATTTTTTCAAAACTAGGTGTCACACTGGCACAAGCATTAGTAATACCTCGTAGAAAGTCCTCCAAATTTGGTGGAGAAGTCCCATGCACTTGTTGTTTAAAGATCCCCCACAGGAAAAAATCCATCGTGGTCATTTTTGTCCGAAAGATAACACTTTCTACTTTCATCACATTTTGTGCGTGACAGTTTCGGATATCGCGAACAAACAAATGTGCGTTTTAAGTATTATATTCTTAATATTAATGTCTATAAGGTGTCTTTTTGTACCAAATCGATGATGCTCTATAACTTTGGATTCACTATTTTGTCCCCTATATCGTACCGTTTTCGAGAGAGGAATGCTAATTCCACAATTTGCCTCTAGGTGGCGCCATAATTTCTCATGGCGTAGCGCATAGTCACTTTAAAATACCTAGACACCACTTTTATGACTACAGCTACAGTCCTTTTAAAATTAAGTGTGATTTTTTTGAATTTAAGTCCTTTTAAATTTCTTTAGTGTTTAAATATATGAATACTATTGTTAAATAATGTGGATGACTCTTCAATAATAGGATATTGTTAATCTAATGATGCATACTCCGAATTAAAAGATCAAAAACTACCATTGGATGAGTTCATTAAAAGAAATCGTCAGTTAAGTTTCATTGTGCTACATAGGCATTGTTCCATATGTTGAAATTTATATCATGTGAGTAATTGCAAACGATTTTATTAAAAAAATTGATATTGCTGAATATATTCTTTGCTTCCTTTGGACGATATGAGCTAGATTTTGTTTTTGATTATTTTTAACCGCATTTTTTAAGAGGCTAGGTTTCTGCAAGTCTAAGATATTATTAGAAGGAATATTACGTAGTTTAATATCTTGTTGTGATACTTATCGCTGCATTCAATGTGTTTTACCAAATAAGTTGGAATAATTTATAAGAGTTTTATTGGTTTTTATGTATTCTGAGAGAGAATCTTTAACATCATAAATTCGCTCGCATAGTAACAGTTCAAAACAATAACTAGCATAGGCTGAGTGTTAGACGCACACGTATATTTTGCCTCCGGGGATATCCAAGTTAATATAGATACTAGAACTAATACTTGAAACAATATTCATTAGTATTTTCTGTTCTGTGTCGCTCATGAGAATACTACTCATGTTCTTTCTTAACAGAAAAATCTCGTCTTCAATAATCTTTCGCATATTCCATTCAGAAATTTTCCCTGAAAAGGGAAGTTAGATTAAAGTGGACAGTTTATGTTCACTTGTGTTTCAACACTCGTCTTGCAACATAATAACAAGCATAGACTGAGTGCTAGTCACATTAGCATATTTTGCCTCCGGGGATATCCAAGCTAATCCAGATACTAGGACTATACTTGAAACGATATTCATTAGTATTTTCTGTTCTGTGTAATTCTGAAAATACTACTCATGTTCTTTCTTAACAGAAAAATCTCATCTTCAATAATCTTTCGCATATTCCATTCAGAAATTTTCCCTGGAAAGGGCAGTTAGATCCCAGTGGACAGTTTATGTACACTTGTGTTTCAACACTCGTCTTACAACATAATAACTAGCATAGACTAAGTGGTAGTCACACACGTATATTTTGACTCCGGGGATATCCAAGTTAATATAGATACTTGGACTATACTTGAAACAATATTCATTAATATTTTCTGTTCTATGTAATTCATGAGAATACCACTCATGTTCTTTCTTAACAGAAAAATATCGTCTTCAATAATCTTTAGCATACTCCATTCAGAAGTGTGCTCTGAAAAGAGCAATTAGGTTCCAGTGGACAGTTTATGTTCACTTCTGCTTAAATACTCTTCATACAACATCCGTTTCGAACTAAAAATAAGGCATGATAATTTGACAAGAATAAAAATAGAATAATTCGACATCATTGCCAAAAAAGAGTGCGTAATTAACCAACATTATATTGGAAATATCCAATATTTAATTTTCTTTATTCGCACGAGAGCTACTGAAATATCTTCATTTATTATTCAAAATGAGACTGTGTGTTTGGCATGTACAGTTGTTGTTTGTATAAATAAAAGAGTAGTAGATTAAAATCCTTTCGCATATAGCTAATGCATAGAATTAATCTCAGTGGTTCCTTTCTTCATGGTGTTCTTAACACAAATAACGATTTATCTACTTGCAAGCAACAGTGTTCTTTCTTGATATGCCACGTTATGGATACATGTTCAAAAGATAAATGGCTACGCGCAAGAAAATAATTTTCAAATTATTACTTCTCAAAATTAGTATGCTCAAGCTGCTAGATGTTCAAAAACTCAGTGGATAAGGCTTAAATTTTGAACATTTTTCACATTTCTTAAATATTCAAATTTTACGGTATATTTATGACGATATAGACATATTTTGGTTGAAGTGCATGTTCAAATTTGAAAAAAAATCATATATGTTTTTTTTATTCAGCTTAGCAATTTAATGGTTTACAGTTTGAATCGATTTTGTAATTAACTATTTTTTATTTTAAAATCAAAAATACTAATATGCTCTATTTTTTCCTCTTTATAGGTAAGTCAATGCTTTTAAGGATGTTCCAGTGCTGTATGTTCGTTCCTAAAGGATTTCGGTCAGGTATATTTAAAAAAAATCATAACCACGAAGTATTATTATTAATTAAATATTATTTCGCATTTACTATCACAAATCTGAATATTAAAAATTACACAACCATTTATCAAAACTATGTATGATGAATTATGTTTACATACATTATATTAGTGTTTATCATTCTTGTTTATTATTTTTAGTTTAGTGTTTCATATATTATTAGTCAATTATTATATAATATCTGTAATAAATGATAAAGAATCTATATTATATAAAACGCTTATTTGTGACGCAAAAAGGACTTTTATTTCTTTCTACCCGTTGGCAACGATCAGTTTGTTTACCAATCTCAACCCTGACGCCAAGCATTCTGCTAACCGGTTGAGCTAATCGCTTACGAAGTTATAGCAAAAATATGTACAGAACATTATTTATCATCTTGAACTGAAACGGAAAATTATGTTTTGCAAAAATCACATATGTAGAAAAGAAAAATAACCATTTCTGATTTTTTCTTAAGAAAATAAATGTTTTGTAAGTACACCCTTTATTTTCTACTTTAAAATATGTTTTAGAAATATATTTTTAATTGATAAAATTTTATTTTTAATACCAATGATAAAAAATTATTTGAATATTTAGTTGGAATCTCTTTAAAAATGGCATATTTTTACGGAACTGCTGAGCGTGCATGTGTAAGTTTTTTTAATTATATCCACTATAGCGACCACTCGTTATAAAGACCTTTTGCTGTGGGACGCAGAGGGTCGTTATAACGAGCGTCGAATGTGCAAAGTTATAGTTACGTTTTTAACCCTCTGTGATTCCTAAGGCCATTGAAATAAAGGGACCTCAAAATACGGGAACGTCCGAGTTCCTCTATCAAAGATAAGGGGAATTCACTTTCCCCCTCAAAAACCACAATGACAGACGGCATTGTCCGAATTGTAAGAAAACTCCCCTCTTCCCTAAACACATCTGGGCGAGCCACTCTAACGAAGAAAGCACGCGCTGCGGGTGTGAAATCAATCACACTTAACGAAAGGGGGTTGAAATTTCAGAGTGACATTCGGACGTTTCGGACGGCTGTCGTCTTTTGCTTGAAGGGACATATGGGACGGACAGGTATCGATGGAGTTATGTAACTTCTTTGTATTTCCTTGCAATTTCAACTAACAAAATGCTCGGGAATTCAGGAGGGAGTTGACATTCGTTTTCCCGCGAGGTTCCTTAGCAATGACAACTGTTGTCGATGAGAGCCTAAAATAATTCGACATTTTTGAAACAATATTTTGAAAATAATAATAAATATCATTGAATTACGGGATAAGACACGGGAATACAACCTTTTGCAGGTATATAAAAAGGAAATACAGGGAAAAATTTGGGAAATCAAAAATACAAACCTAATCGGGCTCAACTCATCTACCAGATTAACGTGCCCCTCAAAACAGCACTAGAGAAAAAAGCACGACATCCTAGTGTGAATAGTAGGGAGCCAGGAAGCTCGACATCCTAGTGTGAATGGTAGGGAGCCAGGAAGTTCGACATCCTAGTGTGAGTAGTAGAGAGCCAGGAAGCTACTAGAGGTCCCGCACCTTTCTCGGTAAAAGCCCTCACTTAGGCACAAAAAATGTGGGTGCTTCATCTCACAGATCAGATGCGCCCAACGGAAGGTTAAATGCATGGAAGGTTAATGCACTTCTTGAGAAAAGAAGTTTCATTTCGTTTGCAATAAAATCGGATAGAATTCACTGGTCATACAAGGAAATTTTGGAAAAAGCTAGCTAAGTTGCCATCCGCTAAAGTTAGTTCTTCCCTTTGATTTCTCCAAAATGGTTTCTTATAAGTTGGGCCACTAAAATAGTTTCTAAAAGGGAATATCATAACAATTATTTTTAAAATTCCTGTCACGGCTTACTAAATTTACATGATATTTTTCTGCATTATTTATTTTTCTTATTTGGCAAAAATAGGTAAAAATATTTGCTGGGTTTTTTTTATTATTGCTATGCCACTTAATTAAGCATTTGCTTTAAACGCTAGCTAGCGTTTGGGTAAGGCAAACAAGCCTGCATTCTTCTTTGACGATTGATTAATCTAAATTTTTATTCATGCTCGATTTCTTATGACCTCATCAGGAGCACCGCGAGTTCACGGATGAGAAGTCGCCGTATAAGTAAGAGGGTTCTCACTTCCCTGGTAGGTATAGAAATCGTGGTGTGGCTCTTAGGACCTATCTCCGACGACGGGTCGTACTCAGTAAAATGTGGGTCGTCGCACGAGCTGCTCATAATGGAGGCTATTATGAGGGCCCACAGTGCCCGATGTTCTGTCGTGGCGGCCGGTTATTCACAAAATCCCTATGGCTCGTGTACTTGTGCTGGGACAGGTTAGTTCTTAGTTTGATGCCCTCATGTGGTAACTCTCTTGGTACACATTTAGACTCTTTTGTGTACGAAGTATACACTGAAAATGTATCGTAATCATCAACCTTTTCGACCACTAGGTTTTTTAGGACTCTTGGCCTTTTAAAACATTTGAGCATAAAAAAACACTTTTGTAATTATTTATATCTGTCTGTGGGTCGATTGGTCAGTATTCTTGTAAATATGATAACTGAAAAATGAAATAACCAAGACGAATGTAATTTGGCACCCGTATTTACACTATTGATTTCTATTGGTTAGATTTGTATTTTCTTCTGAAGAAATCGATCAAGGGGGAAGTCCATTTTCTATCCATCCGTGTGCGTGAGGACACGATAACTCAAATACGCATAGAGCTAGATAGAGGGAATTTGGCAAATGCCTAGATTAAGTAGAATTGAAGATCTGTATGAAAATTTGAACAAAATCCGTCAGTGGGTTGGCTGTCTCTTGATCCGTCTATTCGTGTTATTAACTAGAATCGTAGATCTGTATGAAAATTTGAAAAAATGGGCGTGCCAGCTTAGGCTTCGTCCTCGTCATCTGCCCGTGGATTATCCATCTACACCTTGGTGTAGATGAAGCTGAAATGTGACGTCAACGATCAAACGTCTTCCCGTTGGTCTGTCGTTGAAGTTTGGAAAGGAGGTGCCAGCCGAGAGGTCATCACCTTACCACGGTCAAAATTACGAGGTCCGTCCCGTATGAAGATGAAAATAAATTCATTTAAAAGTGTATAAAACATACATGTATTTAATTTTACGAAATAGCCCTTGCGTTGCTTCAAAACGGGAAGTTAATATAACTAAACTTATCCGGCGGCTTCTGATACAAGTACTTGTGGTGCACTTCCCCAGAGGGACTGTCTACGTGTATATATGTAAGCATAGCAAGCCTGATAAATTAAATTTAATACGTAGTCTTGATACCAAAATTGTAGACTTATCAAATTTTGGATTCATTGAGCAGGTGGGAAAAAGGTCTATATATTCTTCAATATACTACAGAACGTGC